>CM041783.1:64657942-64716037 GCA_023374045.1 Limonium bicolor
CATTTCTTAAGTTCGGATATTCTTAGGTTAAGGATTGCCCATTTTGAATACTTATATTTCCAGTTATTTTCTCATACCGGGTCGAATCCTCGTATAGGAGGTTGACCGTATCTTAAGGGAGTTTAAAATCCCTTATGTCTCTTTTACTTTTCTCATAAGTCCACATCTTTGAACCAATCCTCTAGATGAAGGTTCATTTACCTTCTCACATTTATTTATTTCGTGATTGTTTCAATTGGTTTTCTAACCGTTATCGGTGTTTACTAAACCCGTACAACTCCCTCACATACTAGTGAGTTCATAAGTTTACGATCGTTTTTCTTAAATCGATAGTTTGTGTGTTTGCATGTTTTCGTTATTTTACGATACGACCCGATCTACGAGTCTTAGCCAATCGTTACTCACTATGAGTCGGTCTATACACTAAGTTAGACAACACCGGCATTGTAACAGCCTAGTCTTAACCCACATGTGAGATATTGTCCGCTTTGGACCGCAGCCCGCACGGATTTGTTCCTGGGTACCATCCCAAAACGCGTCTCACAACACCTATAACACATGGTTCGTGCTCTCTCCCGATTGATGTGGGAGGTGACCCCTACACTGGGTATCACACTCTACCCCCCTTGGGAGCCCAGCGTCCCCGCTGGCACACCGACCTGGGCTTGGCTCTGATACCATCCGTAACAGCCCAGTCTTAACCCACATGTGAGATATTGTCCGCTTTGGACCGCAGCCCGCACGGATTTGTTCCTGGGTACCATCCCAAAACGCGTCTCACAACACCTATAACACATGGTTCGTGCTCTCTCCCGATTGATGTGGGAGGTGACCACTACACTGGGTATCACACTCTACCCCCCTTGGAGCCCAGTGTCCCCGCTGGCACACCAACCTGGGCTTGGCTCTGATACCATCCGTAACAACCCAGTCTTAACCCACATGTGAGATATTGTCCGCTTTGGACCGCAGCCCGCACGGATTTGTTCCTGGGTACCATCCCAAAATGCGTCTCACAAGGGGAGTATCCCTACACCTATAAGGCATGGTTCATGCTCTCTCCCCGATCGATGTGGGAGGTGATCCCTACACTGAGTATCACACTATTGAAATACCCCGACCTTAAATATAGTGATTAAAATTATCCTAATCTGTATTAAAGAGCCTAAGAACGCTTAAGTAAATTGGGGAGGAAAAATAAATCCAAAAGAAAAAGAAACGCTTAAAAAAATGAAAAACGCTAAATAAGCGTTAAACAACCATAGGAGGTATGAGACCTTGGTTAGCGTATTATATGGATTCTAAAGGCTTATTAATGCCTAAATAACATATGGGGACAACTCCCGAAGAAAACGGATCCAAATAATGTATTAAACGCTAATAGAGCTTAGCGCACGTTTTTCAAGAAAACCTAAAAACGTGACTCTAAATCGTCAAACGAACCCGTAAAAAAATTATAATCATTAAATAACAATAATTAAGCATTAATGGATGCTTAATAACCATAAAAAAGAAATGAGAAAATTTCAGAAAACGGGCCGGTTAGTAAATAGTACCGGAACCGGGCAAAATACGAGCGTATTCTGTAAAAGACAAAAAAGCTCCAACTAGTAGTAATATAGGGGGCCGGTTTTTATAAGCTAATTAACCCTCTCACACACTCACACACTAATTAAATAAAGCAAAAAGTAAAAGAGGTACAAAAGTGAGGGGGGGATTCTCTCACCTCACTCTCTCCTTTCTCTTTTCTTTTCTCTTCCTCCCTTCTCAGCCGATTCTCTCTCTTTCTCCCCCTTGGCTGGCGATTTTTGAGAGCTTCAACAACAACAATGGCAACCTCACCTTAACTCCATGCTACCTTCATGTGAGCTCCAAATGTAAAAATAAACACATATTCTTACTCCCCTCATCCTCCTCTACACTTCTCTCTTTTCACAATCTAAAAATGAGGAAGTTCATCTCCATGGGTTTTCCCCATTCAAAGAGAAAATAGCATCAATGGGTAGCTTGGAGTCTCCTCTCTCCATTAAGGAAAAAATCTACATGAAAAACTCATGTTTTCTCCATCCTCTTCATAACCGATTTTTACCCCTATGTAATGCCGTGTTTTCTCTCTCTCTTTTGAGCTTCAATCCAACCTTGCAATGGTGGTGGAATCACCTGTTGGGCCACGGCTAAAACCCCTCCTAAAACACTCCAAAGGTAAACCCTAAAATTAGTGTTCTAACATTTCAATGAACTAGCATTAATTAAAGGGTTAGTATATAATTATACTTGTTTTTATGTGCTTTGGGGATGGGAATGGAGTTTGGCAACTCCATCCCCACATAACCGATTTGTGCAAGAAAGAGAGGAGAAGAAGTGGAAAAGAAAAGAGGAAATAAGAGCTTAAGGTAAGAGCTCTTTCTTGAATGCCCTATTTTAAAGTCATTAGATAATGGGAATGGGTAAACAAATAAAAGAACCTAAACTATTGTATTGGTATTGAAGTTTATGAAGTTTTGAGTATTTGGGAACTAGTAAGTGAATTGTAGGCCTTAGAGCCAAGTAGATGTGTATGAGTATTGGTATTGATGTTTGATGGAGTATTGATGTATTGAGATGGATTTATATAGCTTTGTGTGCTGGTAGGACCCTTATATGGGTGTGGCTAGATTAGGAATGAATTTGATGAAAAAGTGTGTATGTGGAGAAGTTAGAATTGTAGTAAAGTATGGCAAAATGTTAGTAGAAAATGTGCATTTAAGAATGACTGGTGAATGGGAGAACCAATGTGTGTATTGGGTTTAGTAGAGATATTTAGTAACCATGGAATAGTAGTTGTGGTATGAGAAATAAGAAGGTAAAAATCTGTAACAAGAGTTGTTGAAAGGTATTGGAGAAACTAGGAAAACTTGTGTGCAAGACCTAGTAAAATGAGGGTTGAACTTGAGGAGGCAAGATAATGCATTGTAGGCCTTGGAAATGGCATAAGAGGAGATTATGTATGGAGGAAGTAGGAACCAAAACCTGTAGCAAACACAACTAAGGAAAAAGATGTAAGTGCTGGAATGAAAATGTAGAAAATATGTGTGTGGATTGGTATGAAAAGGAGTAATGGGTTAGTAATGGATTTGAGCATGCTTAGAGGCTTAATTAGGTGCTTAAACATGTAGGATTAAGTGTAGGAACAATGAGGAATTAATTAGGCAAAGTTTGGTTTGTAACAGATTAAGAGAAACTTAAAATCTGTAGAAATTTAGCAGGGTCCGGGACCTTAGTCCGGACTAAGTCCCGGACCAGTGTATAAAATCATGCCGAGAGTAGTAGAATGTGTCTGGTCCGGGACTTGAGTTGGGGACAAGGTCCCGGACCATAGTGAGAAAACTAGCCGAGAGTTTAATAAGCGCCTGGTCTGGGACTTGAGTTGGGGACAAGGTCCCGGACCATAATAGAAAAACAACCCGAGACTTAGGACCAGTATTGGTCCGGGACTTAGGACCCGGACAAGGTCCCAGATCAACACCAAAAATGAATTCTAAGCTTATTAAATGGGGTTTAAGGTAAGGAGTGAATGGTAATGTTAGTATAAGATAATTAGTACTTAATTATGATGCTTAAGAGTCATTAAAGGTATAAACAAGTTGGAGGAGTAATTAAGAAAGTTGTAAGTTTATAAACATCAAGATAAAGCGAAACAATGGGACAACGGGGTAAGTATGGGAGTAGTAATTATGCATGTATTGTAATACATAGTATTGATTGAACATTTGGCATGTAGCTGGAGGTTCAAGAATAGGACCCGAGGAACAAGTAAGGACTGAGGAACAAGGAAATGCCCGGTAAAGTAAATTTTAAAAAAATGTATGATTTCTTCATGCTCTGTATCCTAACCTGGTTACCCCGATTTGTGTGCTTATTTGATCACCTAATAAGATAAATGCATGAATCGGACTATATTGCACTTACTTGTGCTTTTTTATATTGTTCTTGGTATATTTCTCTTGAACAATAGTTTGTATAATTCATGAAATGAATGAATGATGATGAAGTGAATTTGTATCTTGTATTGCACTTGCGTATTGTATTGTATTTTGTATGGATGTGTATATGAGCAATGTATTTGTGTATTGCTGGTTGGATGTGTGACTTCTACTAATTCCTAACTACCTAACTCCTAACGTAAGTATTGAGTAAATTGGAATGAGTAGAAGTCTGATATAGTTTCGGCCACACGTGAGGATGAGGAGACACAAGAGGTTGGATCCGATTCCTGGTTCTTTAACTGGTCCACGGCCCAAACCCCTTAAATGGGTAGCATCCTGGATTGGTGAACCAAATAAATCCCGGTGGTGGGACAGAGTAGTCCCCGGGCCGGAGGTCCCGATGACTTGACTTGAGTAAGTAGTAAAGTAAAGTAATAGTTTGTATGTGTAATGGTCTTGGCTGGTGTAAGTCATTGACCCCAAGTAAAAGATAATTCACCCGATTAACCCGGGTAGACAAATGAAGCTAACAATTACCAGATATTGTGTATGCATTGTGTATGGATTGAGTATGTAATAAGGATGTATGTGTATGTATCGTGAATGTGTATCTCGGAAGAAGGTAAGTAAGTATTGTTGGACTTGTATAATCTCAGTGTATGTATTGAAGTGCATGTGTGTATTCCTTGCGTAAAGTATTGTAGTATTGTGTATAGAGCATGTATGCATGTATGTTTGAATAAAATGAATTGCATGTATTCGACCATGTGGTCAGCGTACCCTCGCTAGTACGCGGGGTATGCGGAAGTCATATTCAGCGTAAGCTGACCCCCTAGGGGAACGTTTTTAGTGTGCAGGTACCCGAAGCGGATATGGTCAAGGTAAGAGACCGGTGGCTACACTTGGATAGTTAGAAGTAGAATGTAGAAGCGTACTAAGTGGCACACCCCTTGTACTTAGAAAGTAAGTAGTTGCGAGGAATGAGTAGTGGTTAGACTCTTAATGAGTATTTATGAAATTGAAAAAGGTGTTGTATTTGTATAAGGATCTTAGTAAAACTCGGTGTATTACATTGTGTTGAACTATGGACTATTGTAATGAATGGGAAGTTCCATTATTTGATTGGGTAATTTGGAGTATGTGTTGTAAGTGTGTAGTACTCGGATATTCCGGTCCATCAGACCGATGTTGTATGTAGTAGTAGTAGCCTTGTTAGTCACGTGGTGGCTAACGGCATTGTATCACCCACCGTTGAGTATGTAAGTATCCGTTGCGTGAGTCTGGATTGTATAAGGAGATTTGACGGTAATGACAGCATTAGCAGTGGGGGTGTTACAAAAAGTGGTATCAGAGCGAAGTATCACTCTGAAGACTGGAAATACCGAGTTTAGGAAATACCGAGTTAGGAACTAGAAGCTTAGGGCTAAGGCTGAGTGTTAGCATTAGAGATGTGCTAGTTAGGACCACTGGTGAGTACCGGATACCTACAATACCAGGCCCGCCCTCCGCAAACCCATTGTATAACTTGGGTAAGGAAGCCAGAGAGAAGGAAGTCCTCTCATACTCGGGAATACCTGATCTGGCAGTAGTGAGATAACCCTATAAGAGGAAAAACTTGACACACAGTAGATTCTTAGAATTGGAAGTCCCGGAAATGGATCCCGGTCGAACCACAATACCCGCACTTAATGGTGGTGGAATGAGAACTCCGACCATAAGGAGACTACAACATGCAACAGCATGGGGCGACATGCTTAGTAGTCGCAGAACCTAGCTAACCAACCAGCAGCAGGAAGTGAAGCACCAACCGTGCAACGAAGCGCATAGTGGAACAATAACGAAACCCGAGACACAAGTCTACGGGACAGTAGCTGAGTAATACCACCAATGGTATGCTAGCTGACTAAGGACATAGTCAGGAGTGGTTAACTCCGAAACTACAACGCCACAAGGTTACAACATGGCCGCCCTAGCTCGGATAGCTACAAGGACATTCGCGGGATACAATCCGATAGGACTACAATGGTAGTGCCTAAACAAGCTAAGGCTCAATAACCACGGTAAACCAGTGGGAACGAGCATAAGGAAAACACAAAACCAAATAAAAGGGAATCTCCAAGGATTGGAGAAGTACCCAGATCTACGACAGCCATGTCCAGATCGCTGAGAAGCTACCTAGAGGATCGAGCATTCTAAAACATAAATCAACACTTTAAAGGGAGTCGACAAGACTACCAAATTCGAGTGGAAACCATGCCGTGACCGGTATAGGTTTACCCAAAAACCACCAGTACCACGCACTTGCCACGGCAAGTGCAGTAATAATAGGAGCATTCAGGAGGACTTTTAACACACCACAGGTGCATAGTAATGTACCGTGGCCGTAATGGAACACTACAGGATCACACATCCTAGAAACTGGAAGAATGGGATCTTGGAAAGGCTTGACGGCTTGACCATTGTACAAAGGACATACCAGTCAGCAAGAAGCTGGACCTGGTCAAGACCGCAGACATGGCCACGCCATGAAGAAACCTCTTCCAACACCTAACTGTTATTTTGAAACCCAAATGTTTCTTTCAAAACCACAATTTTTCTTCTAAACCTTGGATTTTAAAACCAAACCAGTAGAATTACGGTGAGTATCATAGGATGATACAAGAGGAGTTGACAATAGAATACTTCACCTAGGCGTGTGACGAACACTACGAGTGTACCCAAATACGGGATGTGGGACAACCGCACTCCGAAGGAGCTTGTGGGCCTGACATATAGTTAGGTAAGTGGTAACGTATCAACATGGTACCCCACGTATATACATGTAGTGCACGAAACACGGGAGGTAGTCAACTCCATTCTATGGACTATCAGTAAGTTCAAAGCAGAACAGCTGGACACCTCAGACGATCAAGGAGAAGGAATACAGATAAGTAATAAGTATAAAGAACTCAGAGAACCCATCTGAAGATAAGGAATAAGAACTAGAAAGTGCAAAGACCACCAGACTAGTAAGTATAGACATTGGATATGTCTCAAAGACATCAAGCAAATACAGGACAGCTAGAAAGTATATCCAGCCGAAACAGTAAGGCAAAAGCCTAATGTTAACACCACAACGATCAACACACGAGACGGAGTTCCCAAGAGCAATCACAAGATTACCATGAGATATAATCCATCAATGGAGAGAATCTTAAACCTAGTCTAAACGCTAGGAGAAGGTATAAACAGTCTACCCAAGGACGGGAGACGCTATAACCCTAAAGGAAATAACTCAAATATAATACCACAAGGCAGTATAGTGGACACAACACATCATAAACATTAGCCGGATGTAACGGCGTGACCCAACAACACCATGAGCATCCTTGAAGGGTTTCTAAACTAACAACAGTTGAACAAAGCGTCATGTTGAGAGCACGAAAGCTACAACGAACACTCGGTTAGGACCCGAAGGGATTTCACTTAATAGAAAATACCCTAAACTTACTGAATACCCCAAACCTTAATAAGTTGTTTAAATATTAAATAATAAATTATTAAGACTAAAAAGAGTCTTAGTAACATTAATAAACAATTTAATAAATAGTAAATACAATTAATTGCCTAAAAGGCAATAAAGGGCGAAATATGCTCTAAGCTTGGGATAACCTTGGTTAAGGCTTAATAAACTTACCAAGACCTTATATATATATTAATGAGTATATTAAATTAATTACCAAAGAAAACCAAGCTTGAAAACAAGTTAAAACACAAAATGTGTTTAAAGGAGCCTTAAAAAGCACGTTCTTGAGTAACTGTCGTGTAAATGAGTTTTGAATGGCTAAATGTCCATCAATACTCTTTAATTAATATGTGTACTACTTAGTATCACATTTGGAAGTTTAAATTAATGGGGAATCAAGAATTTCGTTTCAAGTGCCTTGTTATTATGAATAGTAACTAAATTAAGCTAGTTTATAACATATGTTAACATATGTAATTTAATTGAGCAATAAAGACTAAAAGAACCCCTTATATTTAGATGGGGGCCGGTTTTACATGTGGTGAGTCGGCACCTTGTTAGCTGATTGAACAAACAAATGAGTAAATAAGTGAGTGATTGAAAAAGCACTATTTGCTTTATGTAATTAATATCCCCAAAAGCAAATTCTATCTTCATTTCTCCTTTCCTCCTTCATTTCATTTCACACGGCTGCATCCTCTCTTCTATCTTCTTTCTTCTTCTTCTCTCATCGGATATGCTACAGCTCCAGCACCATCTTCAAGCTTTGACCACATGTAACTCCTAGCTCCATGGTCCAAATTCAATTTCGAGACCACCGTTCTTCTAGTTGGAGCAAGCTCTTCAACTTAGTCCTTTCAAATCTTCAAGAGCTCCATTTTGGTGCCAAGAGGAATCTCCATGGAAGGAGCTTGAGTTCATTCTTTCACGTATTATTCTTCTCCTTTGCTTCAAGGTATGGAAACTCAAAGAAAAATGGTGTTTCCTCTATGTTTTATGTTAACCAAAGGTAGCTTAAAATTCCTTGGAAAATGAACGTATGTGTCTGTTGAAACTACCTAAAGAGCCAAAGGTAAATGACTTAGAAAATGTTCTCAAGAGACTAGTAAAAGACATACGTTGTTTTGTGTTTTTGCAGGTCAAAGGCAAATATATTGTGGGAAATTCAGTGTTTAAGATTTATGCAGTTTAAATTGTGCACTATGTTGTTATGTGGTGTATATTTGGTGAAGTTTTGAGTATAAGAGTGTACTGGGAAGTTTATACGTTTGATGGGTGTAAGTAACTTACACAGCAGGACATGAAAAATGCAGTACGTCAATCTCTGTAGCTTCGGTCCGGGACTTAGGGTCTGGATTACATCCCGGACCATATATCAAAAATTAGGCCGTGAGTTGTATACAGATTCAGGTCCGGGACTTGGGTCTTGTACAAGGACCCGGACCAACCTTCTTAAATACCGAGAGTTTGTTTGCCTAGAATGGTCCGGGACCTAGGACCTATGTGAAGTCCCGGACCACCCCATCAAAGAAACCGAAAGAATGGTTAAGTATAGGTCCGGGACCTAAGTTAGGGACCATGTCCCGGACCACCCTACCAAAATGAACCGTGGGTTTCTGTAAGTATTGATCCGGGACTTAGGGTAAGGACCAAGTCCCGGACCACTCTAAAAATGTTGTTTAAGGTGTGAAAATGATGTGTAATGATGGGGATTGATAAGTAATGATGTTATAAGGATGTTATGGACATGTTAGGTGTGTTATAAAGACAACCAAGTGGCTGAAAAGTTGTAGTAAAATGTGAAAGTGAAACAAGTTAAAAATGGCAAGTTATTTAACGAGTTAACGAGGGTAAGTTATGAGCATTAGACTTTAAACAATTATGTTACCCCGATGTTAATAAAAGTAAATGTAATGTTGCCAGTTGTTCGAGAACTGTTCAAGAAACTTAGGACGACACGTTAGAATGGACGTTGGTGACAGGTATGGTTTTCTTGCAACCTGTGTCCTACCGGATTACACCGGCTTGTATGCCAATGTGTTTTCTGTATGTTTGCCACCTTGTAAGATAAAGCATGTAATGAGTTTATAGTAATTCATGTATGTGGCGCACCTAGTTCCGATACCATTTAACCTCGAAGTGTTAAACCTTAGCTAACTGAGTCTAGGATCACATGAGAGTTTGGTATTCGGATTAAACGACCCGAACCGTGGGGCGTTCTAACCACGGCTATGCGTGAGTTAAATGTGTGGTATGTGTATGTGAATGTAGGGATCTCCCTTGTATGTTTAACCCAAAAGTAATACTGTTTGGTGTGTAGGTACGATAGACTCCGTAGTGGGGTTCTAACGAAAATAAAGTAAGTATGTACTAACAGTAGTGAGGAATCCGGTTTGGCCGGTCGCGCGTTGTTTGGGAGTGGGTATCCTTTTTAGCTTTACCCTTCTCTCTGTTATGGTTGTTTCCCTCACGGGTTATGATCTCCCATTAGCTTATCCCAAAGCTTAGCTATTCTGACTTACGATCGGTTTAGGGGGAACATGTGTTTGTGTGGTGTGTTCGGGTCACCAAATCCGATCCATCTTTAGGTAAGTTACTCGTCCGACTATTAGGGCGGTAATGAGTGTTGTTATAACGAGCTTAACATGGGGGTGATATCTTTCCCTAGGCTCACCAGTGTATTAACTATGTTTGGGCCGGTTCCTAAGAGATCCGTACCCGTTATGTTATGTATTCTTGTTGTTAGTAATGTTTATTGTGATGTGATGTTATACATCGTTTAAATGTGAAGTATGTGGATCATGGATATGATTCCTAGTATGTAAAAGAGACGTTTGTGGAAACCCGTTAGTGGGTAAATGTCGTCTATTAAGGTAATAGCTCCATTAGAGGAGAAATACTATAGGGTTGAAGAACTCTAAGAGTGATTGGTTAAGTATAAATGAGCTGTATTTGTTAAGCCCATTGGGGTGAAATGTATCTTGTTGTGAGTTTATGTTTCACATGCTTGATTTAAATGTAATCAACTGCATGCTAAGACGACAAATAGTTGTGCGTGGCCCGGTAGCATGTGGGCTGCGGGATTACCATACCAGCAAAGGTGCTGAGCCCCCTGGGGGGCCACCCTTTCTTTCCTTTTCTGTTTCAGGTACAAGGAGCTGGTGCCGTTCGAGAGTAGGACGGGGTAGTTATTGTGTACGGGTAATTGATGTAATTACTTGTAATCTGTAGGTGTAGTAAGACCGAATTTGTTCTCGGCATTAGTTGTAAATACTCGGTACAGTTGGATGGTTTTGTATAATGAATGTTGGTAGTGATAGGGAGTTGGTAATATGTAGTTGCTCGGGGATCTAGTCCATCAGACCGATACAATTGTGAAAATGTTAGCCTTGTTAGCCACGTGGGTGGTTAACGGCGTGTAACACCAATGAGTAAGTAATGTGATGTGGTATGTTTTCCGCTGCAGTTTGTTGTTAAGTATGTTGTTGTTAGTTGGGGTGTTACAAAAAGTGGTATCAGAGCGAAGTGTCGCTCTGATGACTGAATTACCGAGCTTAGGAAGTACCGAGTTAGGATTTCAGTACATGGGGGTTAAGGGATGAATGATAAGCGTGAGAGATACGCTAATTAGGAGAACCAGTGAATATTGGAAACCTACCATATACGTCCCACCCTCCACAATCCCTGGTTATAACTGGGAAAGAACGCCAGAGAGATGGAAGTCCTCTCTTACTCGGGAATACCCGATCTGGCTGTATTTAAATGTCTTTATAAGTACGGAGAACCTGTCATTCGGTAGATTCCGAAAGGTGTGGATCCCGAAGACGGTTCCCATTTTAACAATGTCTGCCACATGAGGTAGCGAAAGTGTAGAATCTTGTGTAAAAGAGAATGGGATTTCCAGCAACCTGGATCGACATGCCGAGCAGTCGAGAACAACCAGCTTGCAAGGCAGCAGACGTGCAACAGGCAAGAAGTGAGGTAACGAAACCCGAGACGAGTGTCTACGGGACTGCAATGTTAACTAGTACACCAACGGTATACCGACCGATTAAGGAACTACAGCGTAGTATGAGGAGGATGTAACACTAAGTAAAAAGGGAAACACCCTAGTTAATGATTATCATATGTAGACAGGGAGAAGTACCCAGAAGATTTATTGTTAAGGGTGTAAGATAAGGTAAGGGCCAACAAGGACACTGATGTCAGTACGGGTGTAGGCAATACCCAACCGATGTGTGTCGAACTGACAGCCAGTCAGTATGGCGCACTTGCTATGGCAAGTGCTGCTATAACAAGAATGTACGGGGAAAATTTTTACAACTACAAAGTACTTAGTAAAGTACCGTGAAGTTAGGTGAGATCAACATAGTCATGGAAGGGCTTAGCAGCCTGACCTCTGCAGTTGGAAGTACACCAGTCAGCAAGAAGCTAGACTTGGTTTAAGCAAGGAAACGTTGTGAAATCACGAAAATTTTTCTTTCAAACTCGGATTCATTTTCAAAACCTTTTTTTCAAACCAAATCTTCCTTCAAACCCAGTTTATCTCCAACTTTCTTTGAAGCCAAACCAGAAGACCTACACCGGCCTCAGTGCCACATGGTAGGTAAGTTATACCAGTGACTTCTAAATAACTGGACGGAAACCGGTAAACCCAAGGGTAACAACCCGAGGAAATGGATTGACTTCATAATAATACAATAGTGGATAAACCTGCCTTGATGAAGTTCGGGAAGCACGGTACGCATATTATCACAGGATAATATAAGGGAGTTGACAACAGAATACTTCGCCTAGGCGTGTGACGGACACTACGAGTGTACCAACTGAATTGTGGGACGACCGCACTCCGTTAGGAGCTTGTGGGCCTGGCAGACCTTCTTATAGGTTAACCGGGTAAGTAGCAATGTATCAACAGGATACCCCACATATGTATACAAGTGGAGTCTGGAACGCGGGAAGTAGTCGACTCCATACTACGGACCAAAGTAAAAGTCAGACAAAGTAAGGAATTACCAAAAATGGTTGAAGTAAAGGAACCCAGTCAAATTAAGAGGACTAAGGGGATTAGTGAGTTATTTAGAAGAGATGTTTAAGAAGCTGGAGGTGTGAAATGCACTGACTAGTAAGTAAAGACATCGTGCATGTCTTAAGAATCCTGAGGGATGAATGTAATAGCTGGAGAGTACCCGGCATAAATATGGTGAGGCAGATGCCTATTATGGATATGTTAAGGTGCAATGATCGGGATGACACTCCCGAGGTGATCACTAGAGATATTAATCTCACTGAAGAGGATATTTAACTAGTCAAGAATGTAAGACGGTGTAGTTAATTAAACGCACTCATAAGTGAAAGCCAGATGTAATGGCATAACCTAGTAACACCCAGGAGCCGTCCTTAAAGGGGGTGTTTGGATCAACAGTGGTTGAATGAAATAATGTGACTGAAACGCAAGGGTTGAAACTAATACCTAGTTTAAGCATAAGGCGTCAGGACGAAGTCCGGTATCCTTGGACAAGCCTACCGTGAAAGGAACAACGACCTTGTCATGGAGCTTAACGCAACCTATAAACCATATAATATTATATGGAGAAGTAGATGTATGTAAACAGTCTGCAATGAGCAGAGCTCGAGGCAGGAAGGCTTATAAGCCACAAACAAGTGTGTCAAAGAAAAAAAAAATTTTTGATTGACAAATTACAGGAGTTTATGTTATATAAGTAATAAAGCGGATAACGAACCACTGCTTTAAGAGTGAGGATACCTCTTAGTATTGTGAAACCGCCAGAGCGGTAGTGGTATGGATTATGTCTAGGAAGTATGTTAAAAGTTGACCATATTGTTACTACCCAGGAATGATGTGAGTAAGAATAATACGGAAATTAGTGTTTGTATCAGTTGTGGAGACTGAGGAGTAATAAGTCTAATAGCAACCACCATAGGTGTGGGATGCTAAGTATGTAGTGAGCAATGCTCAAGGAGCATAGAGACTCGAAGAA
Source organism: Limonium bicolor (assembly GCA_023374045.1). NCBI lineage: Eukaryota > Viridiplantae > Streptophyta > Magnoliopsida > Caryophyllales > Plumbaginaceae > Limonium > Limonium bicolor. Next base: position 64,671,415 of record CM041783.1, read on the forward strand.
TAGAGTATTCAGTAATCAGCCGAATAAGTGGCAAGGCACAGTGTAATGGCGGAAGCTAATATAATAGCAGATGTAGTGTGAGTTGATGTTATATAATGATTAACCGCACGGTGCGCGGTGAGCGACCGTTGCATGGGTATTGCTAAATAATAAAATGGCCAAAAAGCACAGTTATGAGTTAGACACAATGAACATATAAGATAAGTGATGACGTACAGACTGGGCAGTAAGCCAGTATTTGATACTATGTGATAAGGAATACAGTGTGAATCCCTTGCAATCGCATAAGAGATTTACTATCAAGAGTTTACGCCTCTGCACTCTGTATGATTGAGCGTTTTGGTATTGCTCTTGTGCAGTAATGGTCGAGTGGGATAGCTAGAAATTCGAGAAATGTCAATTGTGGTAGGTGTATAAAGAGTATTATAACACGATAAAGACCGAGGCATAGGAAATGCGAGGTCGTATCAATGGGAGGATACTTGATTCAGAATAAGTGACTATAGTTACACCGTATGTTAAATATTGGTATAGAATACACCACAGTTGTTGAAAATGACTGAGGGAATACTACATATTAGGTAGTAGCTCAAATTCAACCGACAACAAGTCGGAAGAAATCAAGTAAATCATAGTGGAATAAAGTAAGTTATCATGGGAATGGATGGAAAGTTGAAACTCACCGAGTTCGCTCATGGTAACAAACACCATGCGTCGGTTGAGAAACCGTTATTACCTAGATAAGAGTGATAATCGGGAATGTACAATATAGTAGGAATAATGTATGAACAACTAAGTTCTAAGTTATCAAGAATCGCATAGCAGAAACTAGTGAGCCAGCGATTCAAGTGTTTGAAGTGCGTTGTGAATATGTATAAATGGCTAATTATTAAAGCCTAGAAGTTTCACAGGCCAGAATCGAAACTGGTTATGAATTAACCAAACTCTAAAGAGAATTCTTGGTTAGGGACTAAACCGCCAATATGGCTAAGATACTCAAACCCGAATACAATGTATAATAAACCGTGTGGGGATTAAACACTTCACGACGGTAGAATGTTATAACATAGTGAGTAAGTGATTGATTACGTGGGCGTAATCCCTTTTAAGGGGGGTAGGCGCAAAACCACTTAGTGTATTTTACCGTACAAGTGTACGTGAACTATGGTGTGCATAGCACAAAATAATTTGTTTTGATGAGTGGTGTGTGTGTTACATAAACATACACATTCATTCATGGTTTAATTGTGGTAGTTACGCACAGAAGATGCGAATACCATTGTGATGAATGTGTACCATTGTGATGAATGTGTTCATTTTGGCAACAGTTGTGTGTGAGAGTACAAGTGTGGGAGTAAAGAAACTCCTGGGGAACTAAAACCCCGACAGTGTATGTTTATATGATACTAAATGTAAAACTGTATGTTGTATTTTGATAAAATATATGTATGTGTACAATATAGTGATCTATGAAAGAGTATGAAACCGACATAGAACCTAGTGAGAATAAGATTCCCTAGGTAACTGGATTAAAGTGAATGGAGATAACTGATAGACTGAGTTCTATCTTTGGAGATGTAATGATTACGACTAGAAAAACTAAGAGATAGAAAATTGTAAATGAGTGTATTAGTTGATGCTTGAAAACGAAGTGGGAGGTGGAACTTGATTTGCATGTGATCAAGGGAAGCCGAACACAAATTGGGGTGGAAGGAGAGTTCAACATTGGTGCTGATCACATCAGGGTTGGATGATTCTTGAAGCTCCCTACAAGTGGTCACAAATAACCACGCGGGAAAAAGGGAATAAAGAGCATAAGTTGGACTTGGAGTTGTATGTGTTTTCAAAAGGGTTTTGAACCGGTATTTATAAAACGTCGATAGCTACCTTACACAGTTAAGTTCTCTTATTTAACCTCATAAGGAAATTTTAAATTTAAGTGATTGTTTGACCTCCCAAAGGAACGGGGACAATATGTGTCCATCGCGACCGGGTTCTGCGGGAGCACAGTGTATGTAAAAGAAATTTTTAGTTGCTATACATGCTAAGACATGTTGTGTGGAGTGTGTAAGAAAAAAAAATTGTTATTTGGACCTTGAGTCCTAATGTGGTTAAGTCCGAAGTGTTATGTTACCAAGACCTATGAGTCTAAATGATGTTGTGCTACCTAGACCTATGTGTCTAAAGGATGTAATGTTATCAGGACCTATGGGTCTAAATGTTGTTATGTTGCCCATACAAGAGAGTCTAAGGGTTGTTATGTATGTGCAAATGTTGTTAAGGTACCCGGACCAGCAAGTCCGAGGTTACTATGTAAGTATGTTATGTGATGTATGGATGTGGATATGTTACTCGGACCGTCAAGTCCGGGACTGTGATGTAAAGTATGTTTGGTTATGGAAGTGTTTTATTATACAAGTAATTCCCGTATTCTAAACCAATGATATGTGGGAAGTGTGAACTTCGGGGACGAAGTTCTTTTAAGGGGGGTAGATTGAAATACCCCAAACCTTAATAAGTTGTTTAAACATTAAATAATAAATTATTAAGACTAAAAAGAGTCTTAGTAACATTAATAAACAATTTAATAAATAGTAAATACAATTAATTGCCTAAAAGGCAATAAAGGGCGAAATATGCTCTAAGCTTGGGATAACCTTGGTTAAGGCTTAATAAACTTACCAAGACCTTATATATATATTAATGAGTATATTAAATTAATTACCAAAGAAACCAAGCTTGAAAACAAGTTAAAACACAAAATGTGTTTAAAGGAGCCTTAAAAAGCACGTTCTTGAGTAACTGTCGTGTAAATGAGTTTTGAATGGCTAAATGTCCATCAATACTCTTTAATTAATATGTGTACTACTTAGTATCACATTTGGAAGTTTAAATTAATGGGGAATCAAGAATTTCGTTTCAAGTGCCTTGTTATTATGAATAGTAACTAAATTAAGCTAGTTTATAACATATGTAATTTAATTGAGCAATAAAGACTAAAAGAACCCCTTATATTTAGATGGGGGCCGGTTTTACATGTGGTGAGTCGGCACCTTGTTAGCTGATTGAACAAACAAATGAGTAAATAAGTGAGTGATTGAAAAAGCACTATTTGCTTTATGTAATTAATATCCCCAAAAGCAAATTCTATCTTCATTTCTCCTTTCCTCCTTCATTTCACACGGCTGCATCCTCTCTTCTATCTTCTTCTTCCTTCTCCATCGGATATGCTACAGCTCCAGCACCATCTTCAAGCTTTGACCACATGTAACTCCTAGCTCCATGGTCCAAATTAATTTCGAGACCACCGTTCTTCTAGTTGGAGCAAGCTCTTCAACTTAGTCCTTTCAAATCTTCAAGAGCTCCATTTTGGTGCCAAGAGGAATCTCCATGGAAGGAGCTTGAGTTCATTCTTTCACGTATTATTCTTCTCCTTTGCTTCAAGGTATGGAAACTCAAAGAAAAATGGTGTTTCCTCTATGTTTTATGTTAACCAAAGGTAGCTTAAAATTCCTTTGGAAAATGAACGTATGTGGTCTGTTGAAACTACCTAAAGAGCCAAAGGTAAATGACTTAGAAAATGTTCTCAAAGAGACTAGTAAAAGACATACGTGTTGTTTTGTGTTTTTGCAGGTCAAAGGCAAATATATTGTGGGAAATTCAGTGTTTAAGTTTATTATGCAGTTTAAATTGTGCACTATGTTGTTATGTGGTGTATATTTGGTGAAGTTTTGAGTATAAGAGTGTACTGGGAAGTTTATACGTTTGATGGGTGTAAGTAACTTACACAGCAGGACATGAAAAATGCAGTACGTCAATCTCTGTACTGTTCGGTCCGGGACTTAGGGTCTGGATTACATCCCGGACCATGTATCAAAAATTAGGCCGTGAGTTGTATACAGATTCAGGTCCGGGACTTGGGTCTTGTACAAGGACCCGGACCAACCTTCTTAAACTACCGAGAGTTTGTTTGCCTAGAATGGTCCGGGACCTAGGACCTATGTGAAGTCCCGGACCACCCCATCAAAAGAAACCGAGAGAATGGTTAAGTATAGGTCCGGGACTTAAGTTAGGGACCATGTCCCGGACCACCCTACCAAAATGAACCGTGGGTTTCTGTAAGTATTGATCCGGGACTTAGGGTAAGGACCAAGTCCCGGACCACTCTAAAAATGTTGTTTAAGGTGTGAAAATGATGTGTAATGATGGGGATTGATAAGTAATGATGTTATAAGGATGTTATGGACATGTTAGGTGTGTTATAAAGACAATCAAGTGGCTGAAAAGTTGTAGTAAAATGTGAAAGTGAAACAAGTTAAAAATGGCAAGTTATTTAACGAGTTAACGAGGGTAAGTTATGAGCATTAGACTTTAAACAATTATGTTACCCCGATGTTAATAAAAGTAAATGTAATGTTGCCAGTTGTTCGAGAACTGTTCAAGAAACTTAGGACGACACGTTAGAATGGACGTTGGTGACAGGTATGGTTTTCTTGCAACCTGTGTCCTACCGGATTACACCGGCTTGTATGCCAATGTGTTTTCTGTATGTTTGCCACCTTGTAAGATAAAGCATGTAATGAGTTTATAGTAATTCATGTATGTGGCGCACCTAGTTCCGATACCATTTAACCTCGAAGGTGTTAAACCTTAGCTAACTGAGTCTAGGATCACATGAGAGTTTGGTATTCGGATTAAACGACCCGAACCGTGGGGCGTTCTAACCACGGCTATGCGTGAGTTAAATGTGTGGTATGTGTATGTGAATGTAGGGACCTCCCTTGTATTTAACCCAAAAGTAATACTGTTTGGTGTGTAAGTACGATAGACTCCGTAGTGGGGTTCTAACGAAAATTAAAGTAAGTATGTACTAACAGTAGTGAGGAATCCGGTTGGCCGGTCGCGCGTTGTTTGGGAGTGGGTATCCTTTTTAGCTTTACCCTTCTCTCTGTTATGGTTGTTTCCCTCACGGGTTATGATCTCCCATTAGCTTATCCCAAAGCTTAGCTATTCTGACTTACGATCGGTTTAGGGGGAACATGTGTTTGTGTGGTGTGTTCGGGTCACTAAATCCGATCCATCTTTAGGTAAGTTACTCGCCTGACTATTAGGGCGGTAATGAGTGTTGTTATAACGAGCTTAACATGGGGGTGATATCTTTCCCTAGGCTCACCAGTGTATTAACTATGTTTGGGCCGGTTCCTAAGAGATCCGTACCCGTTATGTTATGTATTCTTGTTGTTAGTAATGTTTATTGTGATGTGATGTTATACATCGTTTAAATGTGAAGTATGTGGATCATGGATATGATTCCTAGTATGTAAAAGAGACGTTTGTGGAAACCCGTTAGTGGGTAAATGTCGTCTATTAAGGTAATAGCTCCATTAGAGGAGAAATACTATAGGGTTGAAGAACTCTAAGAGTGATTGGTTAAGTATAAGTGAGCTGTATTTGTTAAGCCCATTGGGGTGAAATGTATCTTGTTGTGAGTTTATGTTTCACATGCTTGATTTAAATGTAATCAACTGCATGCTAAGACGACAAATAGTTGTGCGTGGCCCGGTAGCATGTGGGCTGCGGGATTACCATACCAGCAAAGGTGCTGAGCCCCCTGGGGGGCCACCCTTTCTTTCCTTTTCTGTTTCAGGTACAAGGAGCTGGTGCCGTTCGAGAGTAGGACGGGGTAGTTATTGTGTACGGGTAATTGATGTAATTACTTGTAATCTGTAGGTGTAGTAAGACCGAATTTGTTCTCGGCATTAGTTGTAAATACTCGGTACAGTTGGATGGTTTTGTATAATGAATGTTAGTAGTGATAGGGGAGTTGGTAATATGTAGTTGCTCGGGGATCTAGTCCCAGACCGATACAATTGTGAAAATGTTAGCCTTGTTAGCCACGTGGGTGGTTAACGGCGTGTAACACCAATGAGTAAGTAATGTGATGTGGTATGTTTTCCGCTGCAGTTTGTTGTTAAGTATGTTGTTGTTAGTTGGGGTGTACAATTACAAAAGGGCACTGAGTAACATCAGAATGCCAAAAAGGGTCTCATGTGAATGGAAGCGTGATGTCACGACTTGCCATGGGGCCTAGTAATACATTCAACCTATGGGGTATACAAGGAGTGGAAATATGTATAAGCAGCTTGCAAAGAGCATAGCTTGCAGAAACAGGGCTCAGAAGCCATAAACCAAATACGTTATATGAACCTTAACGGTTGCAAAACCACATCATTTAATAACAAGACTTGCAAAAGATATTGCTTCATACGACAAACGGACCGTCAACTGAACAACCCAATTAAAGCTCAACATAATGAGCAGATTGGAGTAGTGGTTACCTCAATGTCACTGTCACTAGAGCATCAGTCTAGTATACAGTTGAATAAGTTTTAATTACTCTTCATGCCCTCTATAACAATGATAACAAAGAGGCATAGGAATCGTAATAATGCCTACATTGGCCTAGTCCACACTTGGACACTACGGGAAACTCGAGGGAAGCTATGAAATACCCCAAACTAATAAAACATGGATTAAATATCTAATCACAATGATTAAGGCCTAACATGCCTTAAAAGTCAACTGAGAACAACAAGGTCAACACAAAGCAAGATATTGCACCCTTTGACTGTTTAGGGTAAATAAATACCCAAATGAACTTCTTAGGACCTAAAATTTTCCTAAGCTTATTAACACATTACTAAACTATTAAAATTGTTGGACAACACTCCAACACAAAGAACAAGCATTTACATGCTTCAAGGTCAAGTAGGGTAAAAATGTCCTAATAAAACCTTAAGGTCTAATGACCTCTAAATGTTCTAAAATTGGATACCATGATCAAATCTCATGTAGGAACCAAAAAACGTTCTCAAAGAAACAGAGCTCAAAAACAACACCTGCGACGCAAAATGTGCACTAAATTCCTTAAACACCGTTTTTTGTGTATGAGCTCTAAGATAATGACTTTTTGTCACGCAAAGACTATATTATTCTTTTAACATTAATGTGACATGATAGACGATATTATAGAGTCTAAATCAAAGGTTTAAAATAAAATCAAAATGGGCAATTAGTATGAATAGTACCCAAAAATAACAACTCATTACTTACTTAACTTAACCATGGTCAAATGTCACCCATTAACTTGACCAAGGGCTGCCGACTTCTTAGGCTGTCATGCCCACTCAGTTATCAATCTCAAATCAATTAGCCAGCTCTTATCATGAGTCATCAAGTTACTATTTCATAAAGTTACATAAGTAACATATAAGCTTAATTAGCGTACCTTCTTCATTACCTTCTAACCCTTGCCGAAATCAGCCTTCTCCATTCTCTCATTTGCTCTCCATTTACGTAAGAACACACCAGAACAAGAACAACACCTTGCTACCTAGGTAAGCTTAATTAGTCCATTTTATGTTCATTTTCTTCACATTCTTACCTCTTTTCAATGGAGCTAAGCATCAACCACTCCATCAATGTTCTTAGTTTGTTTTGGAGGTTAAATGGAGGGTGTATCTTGGCATTAACAAGGGACGAAGGTGGAGAAAGCTAATCTTTCTTAAGGTATAAAATGTGCTTTAGCACTTATCTTGTGATTCCTTCAAATCCGGTTGTGATACTTGTTTCCTAAGCTTATAATCTCGTCTTAACATACTTATTCAGTTGATATATCAAGAGCTCAAGGTATAGCCAGATCCAAGCCAAAACACACATTTTAATTTTAAACAAGGTAAAAATTAGCCATCTTCTAATCTGAGTTATACCAGTTTAAAGTTTGGTTTTAGTAGCTCTTTTGATTGATCTTTACCTACTGTAAATACAGCCGAATTCAACCTTGGTTACCTTGGTATTCTAAGGTAAATTTTACCTTGAAAATTGACCTTAACACTTCTTATGGTTAGATCTTGCTTGGAGACTAACCATGCCTTAATTGCTGTTTGAAACATGTAAATGATGCGTGGAAACTTTTATCCTAAGCAGACCGTGGCCAAACAAGTCTTAACTCAAAAACAAGGTATAAATCACTTAAACCTACACTTGGTATATTATAGTGTTTATACATATGTATATATATTGTGCATGAATGAATGGTTAATTAAGGTCTTATTTTGACCTTAGTGATTAAGGAATGGTTTAGTAAATTTTATAACTAATTAATTAGCATAATTGTCAAATTTAAGACATTATGTGAAAATGGTAAATAAGGAAATTATGTGGTAAGGCCGAGAGTTTAAAGTACTTTTGGGCATTTATGTGCAATTCATTTTATAAGCTAATGTTTGTAATAAGGCCATGTACTTTAGGCCATTTTATTTATGCATTTATAAGGTTTTATTTAAGTTTAGGGGGTATATTATGCCTTACCCGCATATTATAAGGGTTAATGTGTATTTAATTGAATTTGGGGCTATATATTAATATGGCCGAAAATTAGAGGTTTAAATGAGTTTAATAAAAATTATAAGATTATATAAAGTTTTGGGGTTAAAATTGTAATTTCTGAAAATAAGGGTACAAACCGTAATATAGATATTAATGGTCAAGGAAATATTAAGGTGGTCAACCTTGACCATATGGTAGGTTTTGACCAAATTAAATAAGTTAGATAACTTATTTAAGGTTTTATTATAAGATAAGTATTTAATTGTAATAATTTTATAACATATGTGGTATATATGTTATTCCCAAAAATAAAGGGTGTATAATGGTATTAAAACCCCATGGGCTATTAGGAATTTTTAGGATTTATTTCGTTGGTTTTGGAATTAAAATAAACTATATATGTATATATATAGTTATTATGTCATTATGACACTTGGAGAAAATATATGTGGTGGAATTGAAATACCGAAAGTATATGGTTAGTAAGGGTAAATATAACCCTTTGGTAAGTTGGTGAGTTTTAGAATTATAAAAGAGTATTTAATAAGATATTGTATAATATATAGTTTTAATGATTATAAAACTATATGTTATAAATTGGGTCAAATGGCAATTATAGAACACTTTTTGGGTCTGTTCGGAATTTACAAAATAACCATAGGTTATACCCTTTTATAAGTTAAAAATGTTATATTATGTATATATAACATGGTATAAATGATGGGGTAAATTTGTAAATAAGGAAACTATGGATTATGGAAAAAAAGAATAAGGTTTAATATATGTGCCTATGCGGCAATATATAATAGTTTGTATAAAAACTATAGGTTATAAATTAGGAAATAAAAATATCATATTATATGATATTAGTATATGGTATAACAATACTAATGTTATGTGGTCAAAATGAAATTAAAATAATTGAAGGGCTGCACCGAATATTTAAGAGTTGGAAAATGAATTTTGGACTATGGTCTATAATGTTATAAAATGTTATAACAATTATATGGTTTAGATGGAATTAATATAAGGAAGGATTTCACATTAAATAATGTGACAAACTATAAATAAATAAGATTTATAAACTAAGGTATTTATTGATTAACCTTAGGAGTTGTAATTATACAACATAAAAATGTTACATAATATTAGGATAATAATAATCTTAATACAAGTTGTATAATATAATACAACTAATGGGAATAACCATCTAATATAAGATGGTAAAATGTAACATATAATATAAGAGTTTATTAAACTCACGAAATTTACCTACGTGGTAAATATACATACACAATAATAAGTATATAAGGATGAGTATATATTATTGTTGGAAACTATATAATATAATGGTGGTGGTTATTACTGAAAAATATTACGAACTATAAGGTATAAGTTTTTGGATGCAATATTATTGCTAAAGATATGCAGTATATCTACAATGTATTATAATGATGGTGGGAAAATAATACAATATAATATAATAATGCATGCATACATGCAACTATAGGTTATGTACCTATATTAATGGTGGATAAGATTAAAGAAAATAATGAATTAAACTTAACAGTCAAAATGTTTAGTCATACGATTAGTACAAAGCCGACCGTTTAGAGAAACCCGTAACAAAAACTGTAGAAAACCGGGATGAACTGTCGGGGTTACTTGTTATTCGGAAGTACCGGATGTAGTTAGTCATGGAGACTGACTTATAGTTTTATTACCGTTTAGATCATACTTCAGACGGAGGCGCTTGACGAGCTAGTGGTCTACACTGCGCATCCTAGGTCTTGGTGAACGGTATGTAAAGGGGTTTGATCCGAGTTTGTCCTAAGGAAACTCCTTGGGCTCGGATTTGGTTGATATCACTTGTGTGTTAAGTGTTTTGGATACATGTATGTGATTGTGTGCTACTGCATTAATTATTTATGCACGAGCGTCCCACGGGACTAACACTACGTCGACTATAGATCGGCTTATTTAAACATATACTTATTGTGATAACAAGACGGTTACTTGATATAATACTATAGTATTAATATTAAGTATATGGGAACCTAAGTAAAACACTTAGGAATGAGTCACGACATTGTCGGTCTCTAGAGCATGGATCTCGAATAGGAATATAACCTAGATTACTTCTAGGTATGCGTGAGACCCATTGGGCAGCCAAGTAATAAATTATTCTCCATAAGACTAAGCATATCTTAAACATTATGAGAGAGAGATGGTGTGAGATGAGGTGAGAAATCTAGTATTGTTTATGAACTATCTGGTTACGCATTTGTGATCACTGAGGGGTACCCGATCGGGTTCCGCTCCAGGTTATACCCAACGAGCCCAATTTGGATCGTGGGGCTACGGCCTTTATATGGACGTCTTACGAGACAAAAGAAATAGTCAGGGGCCTCCGTACCTCTGGCGAAATGAGCACCTTTGTGTGTACGGGAGGAATACTGTCCATGGTGAGGTTATCGGGTTGTCTTAACATGACGCCCACTGGTATTAGTTAAACATGGTTGGATGGGGCCTTAAAGGCCAAGGTAAATTAACTAAGGAAACTGTACGCTACGGCGATTGTACATTGTGCATCATACTGGAAACTGTACGCTACAGCGATTGTACATTGTACATTATACTGGAATTATTCGATACGTTCAATATACAATTGTTGTTTGTGATATTAAATGAATGTTTGGATTGGATGGATGGTTGAAGATTTATGAATATTTGGATGGAGGCTTATGTATATTATACAGGTTCATTACAGTGTTGATTATAACTGTAAAATGGTAAAGCATGAACCAATCTAATAATAAGATGGTTAAAATGACTAAGTGACCAATAGGGTCCAGGCCCGGCATACTCAGCGTCTATCGCTGATACTACACCATATGTAGGTTGTTGATTATCGCCGAAGCCGAAGTGTGGGAACAGGGTAATTAGAGTTTACTTTAATTACCGCACATGGAGTTGGGTTTGTATAGCAATGAAGATGGTGAATGTATTGGTACAGTTATGTATATTTGGGATTGGGTAGACGCTCACTTGTCAATGTTTATGATTTATGGACTTAGTATGATGTATAGGAGTTTTCTCGTTATCACGGCTGTTAGTAGTTGTTTGATGTTGAAGTTGGATGTAGTTTGGCTCGTTACTTGCATGGGCGAGTAATGGCTGGTGACACCCGAGTGAGTATTGTATTGTTATTAATTCTTCCGCTATAAGACGTTTTATTTATTGCTACGAGAGAGATTATTACGTGAATGGAGAGGGGTGTACAAGCTACCTCTCATTAACCGAAGACCATCAATGCGGTAATGATGTGAACCCTTAGAAAAGGCTTCCATCTACCATAACAACAAACTCGCGCATGTAGTTATTGCCAAGAGACAATCAAACAAGGAAATGACATTTCCAAACCACTATGCCTAGAAAGAGGCTTTGAGTGCAATTGTGAAAACCAAAGATGAGTTGGTGAGTAGCAAACCCAGAATGGGTATATGTGGACTGTAAAGCACATCGCTTAAAGAGCATAGGGACTTAAGGGAGTAAGTATACTCCATATGCGCCCAAGCTTGTGGCAAACCATTGTGTAAACACCAACAAGGTAAACCTTGTCATAAGACCTATGAGTGGAAACAAGCCTCTCAACAAGAACTTTCATTTACCAATGATGAAATACCCTTCAATTGAAGAACGGGACCGGAAACCCTTGAAGTTTCTTGGATGTTCCGGTGATGTACATACAAGTGAAACTACACAACTAGAGCCATAACCAATGCTCAGCACTGGAAAGACAATAATTGTCAGGAAAAACAATGTGAATACCCATTGAACACCACGAATGACCCACGCTCAAGAGAGCTTGTAACCCGATAAATTACTTTATCCTTGGTCAACAAGATAATTGGTAAAGGTATCATAAATGATGGAAATAATGTGAGGTAAGCCAACCTACACATGAAACCTAAACTGAAATAAAAACATCTCCACATGGGGAAAATAATACCATGGCGGTATGCTAGACAATCATCATACATATGAATAGGAACCTCCTAGTGTATTCACACCATAAGGAAATGGTGCCAACGACAATGGCAACGATAAAGATAAGTTACCACAGTAACAAAGACAGTAAACAATGTTGTACAATGAGTAAGAGTATGGTGCGCAGCAAGCGATCGCTATGAGGAAGTAACAGATAATGACACGGAGTATAAGTATGAGAAGACAGGCAGAAATATTCATTCCTATCACATAAGTGATTGACTGCCAAGCGTTTACGCCTCTACACTCTGTATGACTGAGTGTTTTGGTATTGCACTCGTGCAGCTAATGATCTATGAGATGGCTAGGGATATGGAGAATGTAAATTGTGGTAAATTTTCTTTTCACCACAAACATGCATAAGCCAGTTAAGCAAGCTTAGCAACAAACCGTGCGGCCTAAGGCCAAAAAGCACGAAGAGTGTAGAACACACTAACAATCACAAGATGTGAATTCCATTGGAATAAAAAGGTGAAAGGAGACTTAAGAAAGTCACAAGGACCGACGCATAGAAAATGTGAGGTCATACAAGTAAAGAACACTTGTATTGAACCAGAGAACTGGCATGATTCAGAAGCTATGACAACAGAGGAAGCACTACAACTAAGTAGTGACTTAACCTCACCCGACAGTAAGTCGGAGGAAATTAATGAATAATCGTGGAAGCATGAATAGTATGCAAAATAGATTACCAGAGCTGGTTACAATCTAAAACTAATTGAGTTCAAACACGGTAAAAGATACCGCATTTGTTAGTAAACCTTATTCCCATAATAGACGGATAAAAGGGGATGTATAGCACATTAAGGACAACACGAAGGGTAAGTAACCCAAGTTATCAGGGTCGCGCAGTAGAAGCTAGTGGGCCCTAGCTAGGAGATAATATACCTAGTAAGGATAGTAGAATGGCTATTAATGCCTTGAAGCCTAATAGCTGGAACCGAATTAACTATGAGTTAAATAAACTCATATAGGAATCCTTGGTGCAAAGACTAAACCATTGTTATGAGTAGGACCCTTTGACAAGGGTATATTATGTAATAAACCGTAAAGAAGCTAAAATGCTTCAGAGTGCCCGAATTAAATAACCAATGTTTAATAATAATAAATATGGTAGATTTGTGGGCGTAATCCCTTTTAATGGGGGTAGAGCGAAAACCGCTTAATGTAAGTTTCGTGAATAAAACACATAAACCATATGTGCATAACACAAATGAGAATCAAATTGATGATTGATACTATGTTAAATAAACATAAGTATTCATTCATATTGTAATTATGGTAACTAGGCATGAGAGATGCAAATACCATAGGATGAAATACCATCGTGTAACCCAGTGTAAGAGTATTAGTAAAAGAAAAGTAATGAGTAGTGGACGGAGCTCCACAAGTATTGTAGCCCGTAAATTGAGGACAACTAAATTCTACAAGTATGGTAACCCCTAGTTAGAACTTTTGAAACGATGGAGAATAATGAATGAAAGTAGCGAAGGGTGAGGAAATGGACATTTAGGTATTGAATCACGGGGTAAGGCATTTGGGAAGTGGAGTGAGGATGATTGATGGACTGAATTCCATCCTTGGAGTTGTATGCATTTATAATATGACTAGGAAGAGTAAGAAGATAGAAAATGGAAATAATTGAATTATTTGATTGTTTGAAATTGATGTGTGGGAAGTCGAACTTGTTCCTGATCAGATCAAGGAAAACCGAACACAAATTGGAGTGGAAAGATAGTTCAACACTGGTGCTGATCACATCAGGGTCGAATGATTCTTGAAGCTCCCCTCAAGTGGTCACAAGAAGTTCATCACTCATAGGATAGAAGTAATGAATATAAATTGGATCTTGGAGTTGTGTGTTTAGAAAATCTTCTAATTAGTAATAGTGAAGTATTTCATAGACTGGAGAATGAGGATTTGCTGGAAGCATGTACCAGAGAATGACAGTAGGTATCACATTATGTTATTCCAAGGGCAGCAGGACATAGAGGAGTCATGTGTCTTGATGACCTGAGTGCCTGCGGGATTTATGTGTATTGCATTGCTTTGGGGAAGCTTTGCACTGTATGCATGTATAAGCTTGTAATGAGGAACCGGATGGTTGGTAGTAATGCAGAATGGAGTAATTATGGTATATTGGCATGGTGGTATGTAGAGACCTGAGTGATGGATTGGAAATTGTAAGGAGGAAGAAGGTGTGGCTTTGGGTATTAGACAAGTAGAAATGAGTAAGTATATTAATTCTATAACCTCGAACAACTTTGGGGACAAAGTTCTTAAGGGGGGTAGATTGAAATACCCCGACCTTAAATATAGTGATTAAAATTATCCTAATCCGTATTAAAGAGTCTAGAACACTTAAGTAAATTGGGGAGAAAATAAATCCAAAAGAAATAAAGAAACGCTTAAAAAAACAAAAAAAATAAGCGTTAAACAACCATAGGAGGTATGAGACCTCGGTTAGCGTATTATATGGATTCTAAAGGCTTAGTAAGGCCTAAATAACATATGGGAACAACTCCCGAAGAAAACGGATCCAAATAATGTATTAAAACGCTAATAGAGCTTTAGCGCACGTTTTTTGAAAAAACCCAAAAACTGACTCTAAGTGGTCAAATGAACCCGTAAAAAATTATAAATCATTAAATAACAATAATTAAGCATTAATGGAGCTTAATAACCAATAAAATCAAAGAAATGAGAAAATTCCGGAAAACGGGGCCGGTAGTGAATAGTACTGAAACCGGGCATAATAATGAGCATTTTCTGTAAAAGACGAAAAATGCTCCAACTAGTAGTAATATAGGGGGCCGGTTTTTATAAGCTAATTAACCCTCTCACACACTCACACACTAATTAAATAAAGCAAAAGTAAAAGAGGTACAAAGTGAGGGGGGATTCTCTCACCTCACTCTCCCCTTTCTCTTTTCTCTTTCTTCTTCCTCCCTTCTCAGCCGATTCTCTCTTTCTCCCCCTTGGCTGGCGATTTTTGAAGCTTCAACAACAACAATGGCAACCTCACCTTAACTCCATGCTCTACCTCCATGTGAGCTCCAAATGTAAAAAAAACACATATTCTTACTCCCCTCATCCTCCTATACACTTCTCTCTTTTCAAAATCAAAAAAAGAGGAAGTTCATCTCCATGGGTTTTCTCCATTCAAAGAGAAATAGCATCATGGGTAGCTTGGAGTCTCCTCTCTCCATTAAGGTAAAAATGTACATGAAAAACTCATGTTTTCTCCATCTCTCTCATAACCGATTTTTACCCCTATGTGATGCCTTGTTTTCTCTCTCTCTCTTTTGAGCTTCAATCCAACCTTGCAATGGTGGTGGAATACCTTGTTGGACAAGGGCTAAAACCCCTCCTAAAACACTCCAAAGGTAAACCCTAAAATTAGTGTTCTAAACATTTCAATGAACTAGCATTAATTAAAGGGTTAGTATATTAATTATACTTGTTTTGTGTGCTTTGGGTGATGGGAATGGAGTTTGGCAACTCCATTCCCCACATAACCGATTTGTGCAAGAAAGAAAGGAGAAGAAGTGGAAAAGAAAAGAGGAAATAAGAGCTTAAGGTAAGAGCTCTTTCTTGAATGCCCTATTTTAAAGTCATTAGAGTAATGGGAATGGGTAAACAAATAAAAGAACCTAATTGGTAATGAAGTTTATGAAGTTTTGAGTATTTGGGAACTAGTAAGTGAATTGTAGGCCTTAGAGCCAAGTAGATTGTGTATGAGTATTGGTATTGATGTTTGATGGAGTATGATGTATTGAGATGGATTTATATAGCCTTGTGTGCTGGTAGGACCCTTATATGGGTGTGGCTAGATTAGGAATGAATTTGATGAAAAAGTGTGTATGTGGTGAAGTTAGAATTGTAGGTAAACTATGGCAAAATGTTAGTAGAAAATGTGCATTTAAGAATGACTTGGTGAATGAGAGAACC
Source organism: Limonium bicolor (assembly GCA_023374045.1). Lineage (NCBI taxonomy): Eukaryota > Viridiplantae > Streptophyta > Magnoliopsida > Caryophyllales > Plumbaginaceae > Limonium > Limonium bicolor. Next base: position 64,687,804 of record CM041783.1, read on the forward strand.
AAGGTGTGTATTGGGTTTAGTAGAGATATTTAGTAACCATGGAATAGTAGTTGTGGTATGAGAAATAAGAAGGTAAAAATCAGTAGCAAGAGTTGTTAAAAGGTATTGGAGAAACTAGGAGAACTTGTATGCAAGACCTAGTAAAATGAGGGTTGAACTTGAGGAGGCAAGATAATGCATTGTAGCCTTGGAAATGGCATAAGGAGAGGAGATTATGTATGGAGGAAGTAGGAACCAAAACCTGTAGCAAACACAACTAAGGAAAAAGATGTAAGTGCTGGAATGAAAATAGTAGAAAATATTATGTGAATTGGTATGAAAAGGAGTAATGGGTTACTGATGGATTTGAGCATGTTTAGAGGCTTAATTAGGTGCTTAAACATGTAGGATTAAGTGTAGGAACAATGGGGAATTAATTAGGCAAAGTTTGGTTTGTAACAGATTAAGAGAAGATTAAAATCTGTAGAAATTTAGCAGGGTCCGGGACCTTAGTCCAGGACTAAGTCCCGGACCAGTGTATAAAATCATGCCGAGAGTAGCAGAATGTGTCTGGTCCGGGACTTGAGTTGGGGACAAGGTCCCGGACCATAGTGAGAAAACTAGCCGAGAGTTTAACAAGCGCCTGGTCTAGGACTTGAGTTGGGGACAAGGTCCCGGACCATAATAGAAAACAACCCGAGACTTAGGACCAGTATTGGTCCGGGATTTAGGTACCAGACAAGGTCCCGGACCAACACCAAAAATGAATTCTAAGCTTATTAATGGGGTTTAAGGTAAGGAAGTGAATGGTAATGTTAGTATAAGATAATTAGTACTTAATTAATGATGCTTAAGAGTCATTAAAGGTATAAACAAGTTGGAGGAGTAATTAAGAAAGTTGTAAGTTTATAAACATCAAGATAAGCGAAACAACAGGACAACGAGGTAAGTATGGGAGTAGTAATTATGCATGTATTGTAATACGTAGTATTGATTGAACATTTGGCATTGGCTGAAGTCGGAGGTTCAAGAATAGGACCGAGGAACAAGTAAGGACTGAGGACCAAGGAGCGCCCGGTAAGTAAATTTTAAAAAGGTATGATTTCTTCTTCATGCTCTGTATCCTAACCTGGTTACCCCGATTTGTGTGCTTATTTTGATCACCTAATAAGATAAATGCATGAAGGACTATATTGCACTTACTTGTGCTTGTTTATATTGTTCTTGGTATATTCTCTTGAACAATAGATTGTATAATTCATGAAATGAATGAATGATGATGAAGTGAATTTGTATCTTGTATTGTACTTGCGTATTGTTTGTATTTTTTATGGATGTGTATATAAGCAATGTATTTGTGTTGTGGCTTGGATGTGTGACTTCTACTAATTCCTAACTACCTAACTCCTACGTAAGTATTGGGTAAATTGGAATGAGTAGAAGTCCGATAGTTTCGGCCACGCGTGAGGATGAGAGACACAGAGGGGATCCGATTCCTGGTTCTTTAACAGGTCCACGGCCCAAACCCCTTAAATGGGTAGCATCCTGGATTGGTGAACCAAGTAAATCCCGGTGGTGGGACAGACCCGGGCCGGAGGTCCTACGACTTGACTTGAGTAAGTAGTAAAGTAAAGTAATAGTATTGTAAGTGTAATGGTCTTGGCTGGTGTAAGTCATTGACCCGGTAAAAATAATCTTCACCTGATTAACCCGGGTGGACAATGAAGCTAACATTACCGGATATTGTGTATGCATTGTGTATGGTTGAGTATGTAATGAGGATGTATTGTGTATGTATCGTGAATGTGTATCTCGGAAGAAGGTAATAAGTATTGTTGGACTTTTATAATCTCAATGTATGTATTGAAGTGTATGTGTGTATTCCTTGCGTAAAGTATTGTAGTATTGTGTATAAGAGCATGTATGCATGTATGTTTGAATAAAATGAATTGCATGTATTCGACCATGTGGTCGGCGTACCCTCGCTAGTATGCGGGGTATGCGGAAGTCTATTCAGCATAAGCTGACCCCCTAGGGGGAACGTTTTTAGTGTGCAGGTACCCGAAGCGGATATGGTAAGGTAAGAGACCGGTGGCTACACTTGGATAGTTAGAAGTATAATGTAGAAGCGTACTAAGTGGCACACCCGTTGTACTTAGAAAGTAAGTAGTTTTTGAGGAATGGGTAGTGGTTAGACTCTTAATGAGTATTATGAAATTGAAAGAGGTGTTGTATTTGTATAAGGATCTTAGTAAAACTCGGTGTATTACATGTGTTGAACTTATAGAGTATTGTAATGAATGGGAAGTTCTATTATTTTATTGGGTAATTTGGAGTATGTGTTGTAAGTGTGTAGTACTCGGATATTCCGGTCCATCAGACCGATGCTGTATGTAGTAGTAGCCTTGTTAGTCACGTGGGTGGCTAACGGCATTGTATCACCCACCGTTGAGTATGTAAGTATCCGCTGCGTGAGTCTGGATTGTATAAGGAGATTTGACGGTAATGACAACATTAGTGGTGGGGGTGTTACAGGCATTCAAGTATGTTAGTTCACACGTACACGCCAAGACATACATATCAAATGCAATAATTCATTTTCATGCCTTTATCTTGATTAAGCCGGTACACAAACACACAAATCAACGTAACACGGTTAGCATACGGGGCATGAGAAAATCATACCTTACACCTTGTTTCTGTTTTACCGTGCCCTCACATTGCTCGGTTCACGTACGATCTCTGTTAATGTTCAAACATTCTTATTAATCCAAGTTCATATGGTATGTAAATAAATACTACTCCCGTACTTACCCCGTTATCCCGTTATCTCGGTTTTACTCTTGTTAGTTTGGGCTCTTAGTTCTCAATCCCTCTAGCCCTTTCTTACACTCTTAGGGCCTTTACAAGTCACCAACAAGGCCTAAGCATCATCTAACATCATGAACATTCAAACCCCCATCATTTATAACCTTTAAAACACTCACGACATGATTCTGGGGGTGGTCCGGGACTTGGTCCCTACCTTAACTCCCGGACCAATACTAGATCTAACTCTCGGCTGAAAATTCACTATGGTCAGGGACCTTGCCCTGGAGTATAGTCCCGAAGCAGTACTGGGCATGTATTCTCGGCACTAATTTGAGGGTGGTCCGAGACTTTGTCCAAGGACCAAGTCCCACCCTGCTAAAACCTGCTACACTTAATTTTTCAACTCAAATCAACCCTTAATCCACACCTAATCATTCCCTAATCTTTCCACAAGTTTTCTACATGTTTAATCACCTTAAAGCATGCTCTAAACCTCTTCAAATCATAGGTTTAATCCTTACTTAAATTCTTGCTCAATCTTACAAATTAAATTCTTACTTTTGCACTTATGCACACTAGTGCATTTCCTCTTGGTAGTTTATACCTTCTACCAACCTTACAAAATCACTTCCTCACCACTCCAATTCATTCCTAGACCAATGCACTTCTAAAACCCAAGTTCGACTCTTGTATCCAAGGTCTTGCACACTAGTTACTCTCTAGGAATTTCAAGGCTTTCCTACAACATTTTGCTACAGTTTTTGAATCCACCCTTCCACCTCTCATTCTCTAGTTCTTGGTGGGTTTAATCCCCTCATTTACACTTCCATTTACTCCCAAGCACACATAGGTTAACCAACCTCTCAACATCACCTTAACACTCGGTTTTCTACCGAAAATTTGCCATAACCCGGCTACTTTCCAGCATTGCCCAAAAGCTCAAATCATCACATAATTAAACCTAAAACTAACCAAACCCACAAGGGTTTTTACCAGCACACATAAATCCATAAATACTAATCAAATTCTCTACATACATCATAATGCATAATTCACAACACACTTGGCTCCAAGGCCTTTAAATCAAGCATTAATTCACAAATGCATCAAGTTCTACCACAACTCTTTCATCTCAATTATTCACATTCCAACTCGAGTTGGGGTTCATTTATTTTATTAACCCATCCCAAAAATTTAAAAGCATTAAGTTGACTCCAAGGTAAATTTATTTACCTTATCTTCACAAGCCTTTCCTTTGCAATCTCTTCTCCTCTTCTCCACTTCTCTTCACTCCAAATTCAGCCAAGGCAAATCACTTGCCCAAATCTCTAAACCAATATTCAAATTGGAAATTAAGCACTAAGCAATTCTCATAGGCTCATTAATTAATCTAGAATTCAAAAAGATGCTTAAAGCACCAAGTTAGGGTTTACCTTTGGAAATTCTTGAATGGTTTTCAATTCTTGAATCTTAGGAGGGATTTCCACCACCATTTAAGGCTTGGAGAATAGCTCAAACAAAAGAAAAGCTAGTTATTAAAATGGCCAAAATCGGCCAAGGTGGAGAATGGAGAAAACATGAGTTTTCCATGGATATTTTTACCTTAATAGGAAGAGGAGGCTTCAAGCTTCAAGATGGTGTAGTTTTTCTCCTCAAATGGCCAAAACCCATGGGAATGAACTTCATCTTTTTGAATTTGGAAAAGAGAGGATGATAGGGCTTGATGAGAGGAGTTCAAATGTAGTTATTTTTGAATTTGGAGCTTGGGTGTAGCATGGGCATGAAGAAAGTTGAAGAAGCCATGGAAGGGAGCTCCATTTTCGTACAAGCTGAAGAGAGGAAGAAGAGAGCTGGCTTGGGGAGAGGCCACCGTGAGAGAGGGAAGGAAATGGGAAAAGTGAGAGGAGAGAGAGTAAAAAGGGGATATAAGTCACTTTACACTATTTGCTTTTGACTATTATATTAATTAGCTAGTTGAGAGCGTGTGAGAGGCTGGCTAGCATATTAAAACCGGCCCCCACTGTAGCCACATAAGTTGGGACGTTTCTCGTCTTTTACAAAAACGCTCGTTATTTTACCCGGTTTAGCACTATTCACTCACCGGACCATTTTTCAGTTTTTCTTGTTTCTTTATTTTAATGGTTCTTAAGCTTCGATTAATACTTAATTATAGTTATATAGTCAACTATAATTTTTACGGGTCTGTTTGACCACTTAAAGTCACGTTTCCGGGTTTTCTCGAAAAACGTGCTTTAAAGCTTAATTAGCGTTTTAATCCATTATTTGACCGTTTTCTTCGGGAATCATTCCCACATACTAATTAGGCATAATTAAGCCTTAGGAATCCATCTCGGACCCTAACGAGATCATATATCTCCTAAACTCGTTAATGCGAGTAGTTTTAGCGTTTTACGCATTTTCTCTTTTCTTTGGTTTTATTCTTACCAACGCTCTCTAGACACCATTAGGCCTTAATAATAATAATTGGATATTAATCACCACTTTTAAGTCCGGGGTATTAAAAAAATAGACAGTCAAACTAATAAGCACAGAGCAATTACAGTCATCAGCGAGCTTCTTCACGGAAAATTAAACTAAATTTGAACTCCGGTACAAACAAGACCCCTTGTGAGTCGGAAATCTCCGTCAAACCCATACGTCTCCGATCATCTCAACATGACGCGATCTACCATCTGGCAAAATAATTATCTTCCCTGTTGCAACTTTCTCAGGTTTACAAAAACATGATTATTTCCAGTATATGGTTTGTGGATCCCAAATCGAGAATCCATCTGTTTTAAGTAAATCATGCAGCTAGTGAGACAATTTTGGTGCAATTAATCTGTTACCTGAGAATTGCTATAGTAAGGTTCTGGTCTTTGGTCCCGAATTCGCGGCTCGAATGAGCTTTGTAATCTGTTGGAGCTGTTTGGATATGAATCCCTCTTTGTTACTTTTCTGCTCTGGCTGATCTTCGATCTGATGTTGTGCGCATATCCCTTTCTCTTGTGCGAGTACATTATCTCTCCCATGGATGATGGTAACACTCATTGTCTATCTGTCCCGATTTCTTGCAATGGCCAACTTCTGCCTCTGGTAGCAAACTTCAAAAGTGTGCCCAAATTTTTACAGTAAGTGCAAGGTAGCTCTCTTCTTGTCTATTTCATTCATGTTCCCGCTAGGGTTTTCTCGCTGCTTGTGTTGTTCTGACTATAAAAGGACAAGCATCGTCCTCCTTCGAAACCCTACCTCCTCGCTGCTCCTCTTCTTGAACAACCAAGGAGAAGGCTTTCTCCAAGCTAGGTGTGCTCTGCATTGCGAGTATCTGACCAAAAATAGATAAGTAATTCTTGTTCAATCCCAGTAGAAAGTGCACCAGTTTTTCTTCTCGATACTCTTGCAATTGCTTTGTTTATACCGCAACTACATCCATTGCAAGAACACCTTTGTGGGGGCCGGACTTGCTCCAATTTGCCCACACCTTCTCTAATCTGTTGAAATAATCCGCGACTGACTCTTCCCCTGTCTAATGTCTCCCAGGTCTCACTTCAGTCCATGGATTACCTCAAGGTTACTGTGCTCGTAACGGGTAGCAAGAGTATCCCAAATCTCCTTTGGGTCATCAACAAACCTGACTGTATCAAAAAACGTTGCTAGCCAGGCTATTTTTAATCCGAGAAACTACAAAGCGAGGTAGCTCTCTCCCAAGCCGAATAACACAATCTCTTCTTCTGCTGTTTTTATTTTACCCAGAACAAATCCATACTTGTTCTTTGTTTTAAGTGCGTAATCATGTCGACCTCCACCTCCAGAAAACTCGTCCCATTGAATTTTGGAACGAGAACCAGCCCTGGATTCTTTGTGCATGAACAAATATGGGATTGTTGACATCGATTGTGGTACCGGTTGAAGAAGGTGAAGTCACCGTCTCTTTTTCCTTGCCAAGATTATCTGCCATGGAACAAGAATGAAAGGCTACTCTTCCTGTGCTCTAGATACCATGTTAGAATCTTATAGGAACATAATGTGTGTAATTGTATTTTGATTGTAGTTAGCGTAGAGAAAAGGATGTAACTTGTGCTGTATATTGAATGTGTGTATTAAACCCTAGCCGTCCTTGTACTTGTACGTATACTAATTACAAAGATGATAAAGCCATAATATCTGGTTGTTACAAAATATTCTCCAAATATTCTCTTTATCTTCTAAGATATTATTTATCTTCTAAGATACTAACTAACCAACCAATATTAACAAAGCAAATATAATCTCTAATACAATGCGAGTTTGAAAACTTTGGAAACTTTGGAGGGCAGTGGGTGAGAGGCCCTTGGACAATAACATTCTTCTGGTGGTTCAAACCTGGATCCTAATCGGCTCCTCACCCAGCAGGATTTCACATGGGTGCCTTTCAGCGTTAGGGTATATGATGTTCCGCTTCATCATACCGTCGTCATTGTTCGAAGGGCAGCTCAGAAGATGGGTCGCTTCTTTAGTGCTATGGAGGAAGCCGAGTTAGGAGGTAAATATCTTAGATTTAAGGTTCTTCTTAATGTCCAGGTTCTGTTCTCTCAGCCTTGTCCATGCTTGTTGATGGACAATACTTCACCTTCCGCATTTCATATGATATTATGCCCTTGATATGCTCTATATGTGGGTTGTTCACACATACCACGACTTCATGTCCAATGCCTTGGCCTGCAAACGAGATCAGGGTCCCCTAGGGATGTGGCTCTTTGAGAAACATCAGGCTAGGTTGAATCAACAAGGCACAAGGCCGGTTTACCCATGGACCTAGGCGTGGAGGGCTAAGATAGCACCCCCGTGTTCTTCAGGATGGGCTAATTACTCATGTCAAGCTAGCGAGGATCCTAATTTCCCGGACTCAATAGGGTGTCCTCATAAAAGGAAGTTTAATGAAGTTCTCAAAGATGCCATAAGGGCTTAGTTTTGGGACCTCCAACTGGATGAGGCTCGAAGGAAGGGCAAGGCTAAACCTTCAGATGGTTTAATGGTTGTTGGGAAGTTTGGGTACATGACAAGGGGAAGGGGGTTGCGGTCCATGAGCCGAACTAAGCTAAGTTTGAAGGATGAGGAGGCGGCGGGTGCATGTTGGTGGATGAAGGTCTTGTCTTTTGTCGTACTTGTGGTTTAGTTTGTCTTGTATAATTATGTTTTTAGGGTCCTTTTAGTTTTTGTGGTTGATGTCTATTAGAGATGTTGGGTGGTCGTCGTTTTTTGCCCTGGGTTTTGGGCTCGCATGCTTTTGTTGGCTCTCATGCGTCTTTGTTTGTTGTTCTTGTAGGTTTGTTGTGGATGACTGTCGGCATGCTGATGATGGGTGATGGGTTGTTTTGCCTAGCTTTTGGCGTTTGTCTGATGATGGTTACTACCTCATGTCATTAGGGTTATGCTTTAATATAATTGAAATACCCCAAACTTACTAAACAAGGATTAAATATCTAATCACATTAATTAAGGCCTAAACATGCCTTAAAAGTCAACTGAGAATAACAGTGGTCAACATAAAACAAGATGTTGCACCCTTTAACTGTTAAGGGTAAACAAATACCCAAATGAACTATGTAGGACCTAAAAATTTGTCCTAAGCTATAACACATTAATAAACATATTACAATTGTTGGGCAACACTCCAACACAAAGAAAAAGCACTTTCATGCTTTAAGGTCAAAAAGGGCAAAAATGTGCTCTAAGAAACCTTAAAGGTCTAATGACCTCTAAATGATACAAAATTGAATTACACGATCAAATATCATGTAAGGAACACAACAAGACCGTTGTCAAAGAAAACAAAGCTCAGAAACACCAGGCAACACAAAATGTGCGCTAAAACTCCTTAAAGCACGTTTTTGTGAAATTGTCTTTTAAATTGGTTTTAAATGGGCTAAAAGGTTATAATTACCTTTAAATATAATAAAATATCATATTATATGATATTAGGAATTTAGTTCCAGAAATTTACGAATTTTTACAAATTAATATTAAAATATTAATAAGACCCTAATGTGGGGCCCGTTTGGGTCAACATTGACTAAGTTGGTCAATGTTGACCATTGACCACGAAATGGACTACAAGAAATCAGATAATTAAGTCTCTTAACAGACCAAGAGACAAGAGACATGTGACAATTAAAATATATGCTCTTACTTTTGCATAAAACAACAAAAAAACAAACTTTGCCTTATAAAACAAAACAAGTGGGTTCCACTTACCTTACCCCATGTGATGAGCCAGCCGAATTGGAGCCCCTCCTTCCCTTGTATTTCGGTGCTCCATGGCTCCAAGCAAGAACAAAACAAAACAAGATGAGTCATCTTTCACTTATAAGACTAAAGTAACATTATTTATCTCATTTTTGATTCAAATTTGAATCAATCAAGCCCTACCTTCTCCAATCATACACGCCTGCCCCCTCTTCTTATCTCCACCGAATTTAGCTCAATTATTCAACCCAATCAGACTTGATGAGTCATCAAGTCACTTAAAACATAAAAAAATGCAAAAAAATGTGTTTTAAGGAAAAACTAGGTCATTTCTCTCATTAGCTCCATTCCAAACGTGGAGCTCACTGCCCAACTCTCCCTTTGGCTCCTCTTGACAGTAGGTAAGGTTCCCAAGCTCCATTGATGAGAGCTCAAGCTCTAGGTAAGCTCTTAAGGCATAAAAATGCCCATTTTCTTCATCTTTCTTTCCTTTTTCGATTGATCTACACTCCAACCTTTCTACTATCTCTATGTGAGTGATGTGGAGGTTAGAGGAATGTTGGTTTCGTACATAACCAGATCTAAGGAGGAAAGTTCAAGTCTTGACCATTTAAGGTAAAAATATGCTTTAAGCTCATAACTCTTGATTCCCTTCAAGTTCGGCTGTGAAACTTTGGTCATAGCCTCATCTTCTTCTCCTTTTCATGTGGAATCTGTTGGTAAGCCATTTGGAGCAAGGGTGGCCGAGATTCAAAGGAATACCCTCTTTTAAGGCATTTTTCCAAGGTAAAACCTAATAACAAGGTAGCTTGTTGAGATCTAGCTATTTCCTATGTCAATGGTGGATCTAACACCTTGTGGTGTGTTTGATTCAGGTCGAAACCATCTTGAACTCTCCTTGCATTCTTAAGGTGATTTGCCTTAAATCTTACATTAAATTACTTCTTATGGTTAGATCTTTCTTGGAGACTAACTAGGCCTTGTTTTCTGTCTAAATACATGTAAGAGAAGCTTTGGAGAAATTCTCCTTAAGGTGGCGAATCCAAACAAGGATTTACCTAAGCTAAATCAAGGTATAAATCACTTAAAACCTTAACTTGATACATTAACACAAGTTTAAGTGTGTGTATATCAATTGCCGTGAGAGAAGGAGAAAAACAAGGTGTTGTTTGACCTTAAAATGTTTAAGGAATGGTTTAATAAATTTTATAACTAATTAAACAAGCATAAATGTCAAATTTAAGACATTATGTGGAAGTTTGGTAAATAAATGAAAATTATATGGTGAGGCCGAAATTTTATAAGGTTTTGGGACATTTATGTGTAATTTATTTTACAAGCCAATGTTTGTAATAAGGCCATGTATTTTAGGCCATTTTATTTATGCATTTACAAGCTTTTAATTAAGTTTAAGTAGTATAAATGCATTACCGAAATAAATGGGGTATTAGGTGTAATTAAATTAAATTTGAGGGCTTTAGAATAATAAGGTCGAAAATTAGAGTTAAAAAGGAGTTAAAATAAAGTTTATAAGATTTTATAAAGTTTTGGGGTTAAATGGTGAATTTTAGAAAGTTTGGGTACTAAACCGTAATTATAAGGAATTGGTGGTCAAGGAATATTAAGGTGGTCAACATTGACCATATGCTAGGTTTTGACCAAAATAAATAAGTTAGATAACTTATTTAAGGTTTTATATAAAGTTATGTATTTAATGGTAATATTTTCATAACATATGTGGTAAATATGTTATTACCGAAAATAAGGGTGTAAATGGTATTTTAAACACCCATGGGCTTTTAGGAATTTTTAGGAATTTATTGAGTTGTTTTTTGAATTAAAATGAACTATATATGTATAAGATATAGTTACTATGTCATTATGACATTTGGAGAAAATAGATGGTGGAATGGTAAATACCAGAGTATATGGGTTAATAAGGATATTATAACCCTTTGGTGGAATTTGGTGATTTTTAGAATTATTAAGAGAATTTATTAAGATATGTGTATAATATATGGTTTTAGTGAATTATTGAACTATATGTTATAAATAGGGCCAAATGGCAATTATAGAATAGCACAAGGGCTGTTCAGAATTTACAAAAAAATAACCATAGGTTATACTCTTTTATAAGTTAGAAATGTTATATTAAATGATATATATAACTTGGTAAAAGAAAGGGGTGATTTTGTAAATAAAGGAAATTATGGTTTAAGGAAAAGTATAAGGTTTAATATATGCCTATGAGGCAATATGAAATAGTTTTGTATAAAAACTATAGGAATAAATTAAAGGGAATAAAAATATCACATAGTATGATATTAGTATATGGTATAACATTACATAATGTTATGTGGTCAAAATGGGATTTAAATAAAGTTAAGGGCTATACCGAGTTAATAAGAGTTGAAAAATGAATTTTAGACTACGGTCTACAATGTCATAATTATGACAATTATATGGTTTAAGGTGGTTTAATGGAATTAATATAAGGAAGGGTACTCACATAAAATAATGTAACAAACTATAAATAAATGGGATTTATAAACTAAGGTGTTTATGGAATAAACCTTAGGAGTTGTAATTATACAACATAAGATGTTACATGATATTAGGATAATAATCTTAATATAAGTTGTATAATATAATACAACTAAGGGAATAATCATCCAATAAAAGATGATAAAATGTAACATAAAATATAAGAGTTTATGAAACTCATGAGAATTACCTACTTGGTAAAAATATATACATATACAAGAATAATGTATATAAGGTGGATATATATATTTTGGTTGAAATATGATTTAATGGTGGTGGTTATTAAAAAAAAATGTAGTTACGAACTATAAGCTATGAATTTTAGAATGCAATATAATACAAGAATGCATGCATACATGCAACTATAGGTTACGTACCTAAACTAGATGTGGATAAGATTAAAAGAAATATAAGGAATTAAACTTAACAGTTGAAATAGTTTTGACGTACGCGTTTTAAGTAACAAAGCCGACTGTTTTAGAGAAACCTGTAACCAAACTGTAGAAAACAGGGGTGAACAGTCGGGGTTACTTATTATTCGGAAATACCGGATGTAGTTAGTCATGGAGACTGACCTATAGTTTTATTACCGTTTAGAGTATACTTCTGACAAGGACGCTTGACGAGCTAACGGACTACACGGAGCGTAGGATCTTGCTGATTCATACTCCACCGTAATACAGTCAGGGTGAACGGTATGTAAAGGGGTTTGCCGAGTTGACCTAAGGTGGCTCCTTGGGCTCGGATTTGGTTGATATAACTTGTATGTTGTTATGTGTCTCTGGTTGTCTCTGAGGACTTCCTCAATTCAGGCTTCTGTGTGATCTGTGATAAGATTGTTTGCCTGAATGTGTTAATTAATATGCATGAATTGTAAATTTATAGCTGCTTATATTTACTGTTGTTGAGTTAACAGTATTGGTTCGTATATATGAACCTATATATATAAAACGAACTAGCGGCTATGGTGCTATCTTATATGAAATATAAGGAACGTAAGTAAAACGTTGTAGCACTATGATAATAACACATACAATTATCTGAGACTTTTGTACAGAGCATTGGCCTTTTCTATACGCCGCTCTCGTATCTAACACTGGATCCCGAGTTTACAAACTCCGGATTGGACTAATGACCTTAGTCTGCTGTGTTAGAAAATTTGGTAATGCGATGCGATGGTATAACTAATAAATTAATGGAATGGAATGGAAGTAAAGCCAAGAGGATGTGGCTCTTGGTGCGCGTGTGTGATCACAAAAACGATACCAGGATGTCCGCGTACGGGTCCGTAAGTATCAAGAAAATTTCCCGTGAGCTAGAATGGCTCGTTGGTCGGAGACTCTACCGTTGGAGTGGCTACTGCCGTGGGTGACCCGCCATAATATATGGGTAACTAGAGACATGTCGTTTTAACGAGACATTGTCACTAGGTATAACTGAACAACTAAAACAATTGAGACTTATATAGTGGTGAACAATACCATGAACGAGACTTAATACTTGTTTATTATTCTCGTTGTTTCACTTTGTTGTTCATTGGTTATACTTGTGGTTATTTTATTGTGTGTTGATGGTTGGATGGAGCCTACAAGGCTAAGGTAAATCAAATATGAAAACTGTACGCTACGGCGAATGTACATTGTACATTATATTGATATTACTCGATACGTTCGATATATAAATGTTGTATGGAATATTAAATGAATGTTTGGATATTTGGATGGATGGTTGAATGTATGGAATTTGGATGGATGGTTAAATTTATTATGCATGTTTACTACAGTATTGAATATAACTATAAAATGGTAAAGCATGAAACCGATCTTATAACAAGATGGTTAAAATGACAAGTGACCATTAGGGTCCAGGCCCGGCATACTCAGCGTTTATCGCTGATACTACACCATTTCAGGTTGTTGATCATTGTCGGAGCTGAAGAGCAGGAACAGGGTAATTGGAGACGTTGTATAGAAATGAAGATGGTGTATGGTCTTATGGTAAGGTTGTGTATTTTCAGGATTGGGTAGATGCTCACTTGTCGATGTTTGTGATTTATGGATTTAGTGTGATGTATAGGAATTTCTCGTTATCACTGCGGTTAGCAGTTTGTAGTCTGGCTACGTTGCTCGCATTGGCGAGTAATGGCCGGTGACACCCGAGTGAGTTTTGTATTTGTTTTATTTTCCGCTGCGAGACGTTTTAATTATTGCTACGTGAGAGATTATATCGTGTTTGTGGTGAGGGGTGTTACAATAATGATCCTTAGTCTTGTAATTTGGTTGTTATCTATATAATGAATCACTTATTTCGATAATTTTACAATCAAACGTTGCATTGGTTGGTTGAACCCAGTCTACGAGAAGCGAATCTGATACAAATTAGCCAGCTGCACAATTTGCAAAATATCATAGAAACCATTTCATATTTATCAGTGCACCTGACATATGCTATAATTTTAAATGACAAATAGATTAAAATGCCATGTATTATTCAACAAACGTGCAGCAGCAATTTAATCGAAGCGACATCTAGAAACATTAATTGCTAAATTAGTTATATTTTTGAAACATTAAACGTACCATACATGATGTCGACATAACTACACAAAAGATAGATGGGGACACATTCACTTGCATATATCAAACTAAATTACATACATACACGCACACTTCTTCATATGATTATTTTGATTTCTTTCTATCCTTGAGTTGTGCATAGTACTGTTTAATCCACCCTTTCATGATAGTTGTCTCTTTTGTCCTCTGCTCAATTAACCATTTTGGTTCTTGTTCATCCCCTTTTGCCATAACAAAATCCAAGCAATGACTCCCTACAAATCAATGTCCAAAACCAGAGTAATAATCAGTTCGCTTAACATTGTCATTAGTTCATCTCTAAACAACAGAACCAACCCTCCTGAACTCTGTTGATTTTGATGAGATTAGAATACAAACCGTTCTGTGTTGTAACAGCAACAATTGAATCAGATATGTCCTCCACAACCCTGCAATTAATACATTTCACACTCAATTGAATCATATGATGATAAGTATCAGATGGGAGAATTTTAAAGTACGTACCCAGCACTACTGTAAGGATCCTTTAATCCATTGGAGAAGATAATGTTACTACCAAATTTTTCAAGAATCATCTTCACATCCTGTTACATACATACATACATACAATTAGTTTCATTCATCATATATTACATGAACAATAATTAAAAAAAAACCCACTTACATGACCACCATAATAGCTAGTAATCCAATGTGGACGAGGCGTGACATGAAACTTCTCCTTACAACTAATTGCAAAATTCTTCATACTAAAAGGCTGTCCAGGTTGATACATATTACTATTCGGACTTGTTCCTTTACTTACTGGCATAACAATCTCACTACATGTCTGCCATTCCCATCCTGAGTAAGTTTCTGTTGGGTTATTATTCACTTGATGTATATCATGACAATCCTTTGATGCATCAAAAGCAAGCACTGCGTTGTAAATCTTTCCTAAAATGTCTGTTGAATCACCAGCATCAATGCCGTTACAGACTGCTTGTACTGATGGTCGTGAGTTGTACTGTGCTGCTAATGAGTATATTGTGTCGAGATAATCCTTTAGCTCATTTGTATTGTTCAATGGCCTAATGAATTCAATTCAACAGGAGTTGAAGATTGATAATCAGAAGAGCTATATGTATAAGTAGAGAATTGAAATTAAAAAGGAAATGATTAGTACGTGCAGCTGTGGAATTTTTTGGTGAGGTTTTCAAGTCCGGCTGGTGTTGACCCTGTTTTGTCAATTATATCCCATGATTCACGTATTGTTTTGTAGCAACTCTCGCTTGTTTCCTACCAACAACAAGTCAATCTTGAGGATCAGGTATTTCGAATTAATCAACTAGTGTCAGTTTAAATGAAAAAGATTGTCATATTGTACTCACTCTGAAATCCTTTGTGACGACGGAGTAATATCCATCTTGAGGTGTAATGTTATCAAAGTAAAGTATTGGTGCTGAACCCGCCATAGCACCAATAGCAATATGTGGATACTTAAGACGAAACCAAGCAGCCAACACTGTGAAAACAATTCATTAGTACTACAGACAACACAACATGCACTATATATGAAACAGAGAAGAATTATTACTTCCTGCATAAGAACATCCGAAGACAATCACTGGTGAATCTGTTGCATTCAGTTTACGTTTCACATGTAAGATCACTGCTACGTAATCCGCTAATGCTTGTTCTGAATTAAAGTACCCACGAACGGTGTCGTTTTTGATAGCTTGTTCGAATGTTAACCCGAATGGGATTGACTCTCCATAGAACCTATGCTGTATCACACAACAACAACAACTCACTGTTGATAATCGATCAGCTGAATCAATTAATTCAATGTTACAGTAGCAGTAGCACGTTAATAGATAAACTGTTTTACCTCAATGTAGATTAAGAGAGCACGGAACTCATCTCCTTGAGAAACAAGGTATCCATCATCAGTGACGATACCAAGTGGAGACTCTCCACCTAACGAGACAAGAATAGGTGAATTTGAGTTTGCACCTCCCCAGTGTTTATAGTTAATGATATACTTCTGTGCGAAAGTGGTGTAGCTTTCTGGTTTATAATTAAAATGATCTAATGTTTGGGAGTAGTACATTGTCTTTAAATCCCTAGACATGTTTTGATTGGTTGTTTGTTGATTGTTGTTGAGGTTAAGTTGCGCTTTATGACGGATACCAATGTGTTTAGGGTAGTTGGAGAAGGAGGCGAATGAAATTGAAGGGGAAGAAGATAGATAGTATAGGAAGGAAAAGAGGAGTATGAGATATTGAAATGAGAAGGAATTCTTGTTCTTCATTGCAATGCAATGTATTTTGGTTGAAGTGGGTAGTAGTGGTTTAGCTAGGTTTAATGAAGAATCTAGTTCTGTAATTTGATCTAGGTACGGTTTTGGTTTGGAAGAGAAGTATTGTTACTCTGTTTTGCGGTTTTATAGGAAGGTTTGGTGCACAAACAAACTGATTCTGTAAATCATGATAAATGATGACTCATGATGTTATTGAATGTGGAAATTTTCTTATTTTGTCATGGAACTCGGAATTTCTGTCGGTTTTTGAATAGGATAGCTAGTAGTAACCGTCGTTATGAAGAAGACTCGAATGCAAAATGAACCCTAATTCCGTTAGATTGGGAATTGAAATCAGTAGATCAGTGCGCGCGTCACTATAGCCGTATAGCGACAGACTTGTTCGGTTTTAAGATGATGATGGTAGTCGCGTCATCATCATCAACATCATAAGCTTAGCAATGAAGCCTTATCCGTCCAATCATGAAGCTGATCCGCACGCTTGAAATGGGAAAAATGAAACAGTAAGTCTGTCGTCCATCATCCATTCCATGCGCGAGCGAGCGCGCGAGTGAGTGAGCGAAGTGGAGAAAATTAATGATGAAATTCATGATTTCGACAGGAATCAAAACGCAGTAGCGCAAACGAGTGGAAAATCGAGTTGTAATTGTATCGACTTCTTTTTTTGGTTGAATTAACGCGTGCGTGTCGTGCGTCCATGCAATGGAGTCTCGAATGCGATCGTATATTATGTCTGATTAACAGAAAGAAAGGCGATAGTGATTAACAGTGACATTTTCAGTATCAATTAACCACAAGTAGAATCGTTCTGGATAACTCCCATCCCTCTCATTAGTCATTTGTCATTAGTCATTACCATTAGCTTGGGAACCTCGATCCTCCACGAATACTTGTACCATAGATGTAAACAGAATTTTCACCAAATTCATAGTAGGAGTAAAGTAAATCAGAACTGAGTTATGGAAGAACCCTAATTAGTTAACAACCAGCGATCGATATCCAATCAGAACGTAGTCACTCACAAAAATGTACGGCGAATGCGAATCTTACACCAAACGTGAGATAAGTAAGATAAGATATCCAGAGCAACAAAGAAAAACAACCTTTCGTCTGAAATAAGTAACATTTTCGATTTTTTTTTTTACTTCTTTTAGAAGAAAGGTTGATTGATTCTTACGATGGAGTACAACTTTGTTGTCTGAACAATTACATGTGTAGCAGTTATATTACTAATAAATTTTGGTTTCGATTATATTTGGAATGCAACTAGTGTTACTTACATCATCACAATTAACATTGTCCACTCATTAACTTTAAAATTTAATATTGCTCACCCATGTGGTTTACATTTAATAACTTAGTCATTCTATTCTCATATTATTGTCAAACACTCTTAATTGACCAATTTACTTATCTTGAGCAAATTGAAAATAAAAAGACTATATTTCTTAACCCGGCTTTATCAAGAGCTTCATCTGGTTTCGAATCCTTAATTGACACTGTTGGTGTGGCGTAATTAATCACTCACTATGAAGTATTAGTCACTTCCCTCTTATGATTACATGTACTCGGTGACAAGCTGACAATCAGGACGTGAAGATCCTGGCTAGCAAGTGTCTCAGCAAGCGAACACCGAATCTACGAAACCGGCTTCACCCATCCTCAAAATCGGGCACCACTAACGAAAACCATGATTGGTTTTCTTCACCACAAAGAAGCACTCATGATTAAAGACGCTCCCTCTGACGTCATGTCCAATCAGTCCCATTGGACAACCCATTATTACCGCTTTGGACACCCATGGTTACCAACTCGCACACCTCACTGGCATGCTATTAATGCCTCAAGACAGCAAGTGTCCTTTCTGCAATTAAGGATGGGCGGTCGAGCGAAGCGAAGAAGTTTCATCCTTGACAAAAGAGACCTAGCCAGGACGACATCATCCTCATCTCGTTGCATGTCGTGAGTCATTAGCCCGTCTAGCAAGCAAGTGGCAAGTCGGGAGACGCACCAAATCCTTTGTCTTCATCCTATAATTAAGCAATCAATGTCACATTTATTATGAAAGCCCAACGGGAGGAGATATACCTAGTACTCGAAAACACTCCCCTTGTATCTTCATTGATACTCGTTCGATCCTACTGAAAACCTCTATCATACCTCCCGTGGACTAGGTCATTAATGATCGAACCACGTAAATCTTGTTGTCATCTTCTTTACCTGTTATTGCACTTCAAACACCATTACACCCACCGAAGAAGATAACCTTATTCCTAAATCCGCAGATTATCTAACATTTTGGTATCATCTGTAGGAACCTTCTCACCATCACTTCTGTTCATTCTACCTCCTACCCAAAACAGCTCCAATGGCACCATACCTCGTGGTCGGAAAACCATAAGAAACAACACTCCACCGAGTTCACCTCCCTTGGTTGAAAGAATGCTCAACGGAAACCATGATTCAACTTTCAAACTGTCTCCATAGACAGATTTCTGGTTGTACTAATAATTAGCCCACCTAGCTCAACGCTTCACGCAACAATAAACGGTAGCCAACCATTGAAGGGAAATGGTGGAAGACCATGACCCATTCTCTGACGAGATAAACCAGACCACCCTCCCTCCCAACTCCACCATCTCCATGTATGATGGCTTAGGGGACCTTATCGAACATCTGTCATGCTTCAAGTATGCCATGACCGTGGCACACATTGATAGGCATGCCCGTTGCCGCCTCTTCCGGCCATCTTTGGTGGGATGAGCATTCACGTGGTTAACACGTCGACAAAACAAGTCCATCCACAACTTCAAAAAGTTCGAGCGACTTTGCCAAAAGGCGAACCAAGAAGACATCCGCCAACCTCATAGGGATGCGCCAACACCCGCACGAGGACGCCAAGGGATACACCAAGCAATTCCGCATTTCTGGCATAAAAATTGATGAACACGAAGACTTGGTCATTGTCTTAACCTAATAGCACGGGTTGACTGAAGTCAATTTCGTAAAGGAGCTAACCGTGACGACCCCCAAGACCTACGACAAACTAGTCACACGGGCTTAAAACTTTATCAAAAGGGAAAAAGTAATCCGCGTAACAAGAGAGATGGCCAAAGCAGCCCATAAGTACTTCAACGACGAGGATGAACCCGCCAAAAAGCGGCAACACCTAAAGGCCACAACTATAACCATGACACCGGACACCAGGCCGAAGCAGTCGGCTACAACAAGAGCCACAAATACGGACACCAGGGTTAAACTTACCACCGGGACAACCCATTCAGAGACCAGCCCCTCAACAGTAGAAGCGACCAAACACGTCAGAGCTCATGCGCTTCAACCGACCAATGTCAAAGGTTTTTGCGATCGCCTCAAGGGACGGCCTCACGTGAAACCTCCTACTCACTCCACGCCCGGACAACAAAAAGTCAAAGAGGTACTGTGAGATCCAAGCTCATATGGGCCACCACACAGAAAACTGCCATAGACTCCATAGGGAGCCCGACCAAGCCTCCCATCACGGAAACCTGGACCGGTTCATATACCGCTCAAATGCCCTACCAGTAGAAAAAAAAGAGACAAAAAAACCCCAGTCAAACAGTGACTTTGACATCGACGATCACCACCCGAGAAGACACAAGGAGGGATCAACCCTTCATGATAATTGATAAACGCAATAACACTTGTCGAGATCGGAAACGAACCCTCCACAAGCCATACCTCATGGACTTGAACGTGTCAACCAGGCAAAACATGTCGACCATCAGCTTCACTGACAATGACTTCAAAGATAACGACGCCCTCGTTATTACAACATTTGTGCATAACCGAATTGTTAACCCTACGTACATTGGTAGATGATTTGACCTACTCACCATGAGCACGTTCAAACGATTGAACACCCCAAAGGAATGGGCCAACGACTTCTGCAGTAGTATCACAGGTTTCTCAGGCACATAAGCCCGCTCGAAGGGGCCACAAAGTTATAGGTCAAACTAGGGAGCGACGAACTAACCCGTACAGAAACCGTCACCAATCAGCACGTAGTCACTCACAAAAATGTACGGTGGATGTGAATCTTACACCAATCGTGAGATAAATAAGATAAGACATCCAGATCAAGAAAGAAAACCAATTAATATTACTTCTTTTCGAAAGAAAGGTTGGTTGATTCTTCCGATCGAGTACAACTAGCCAGGTTGTTTGTTGTCTGAACAATTACATATATGCAACAATTATATTACTAATAGGTTATGGTTTCAATTATATTTAGAATGCAACTGGTGTTACTTACAACAATTGTGAAATACCCCTTTAATCATTGAATTATAAAGGCTAATGAGCCCTAATTGATTATGGAAATATGGAACTCCAAATATATTTATATAAATAAATATATATAGTCCAAAAAAGTTATTAAACCTTACATGAAATATTGGACTAAAGAGGGAGTAATTATAAGGAGAAATCAACTAATAAAGTTAGTTTAACATGTCATATGTCATTACATGAATTTAAAGCACAAATAATGTGAGTGAATCAAGAACATAATTTAAATAGTTATAATGAATAATAAGTATACTAATCACTCAAAAACACAAAGAAATACACTCTGAGACAAAGTAACCAAGTAAGTTACAATCTAACACATGAGATAAGTCCTAATGTACAAACATATTAAACTCTTAATGTCATAAACCTATTCTCTTCTGATTAACCACAAATTACCAAACTAACCCTCCTAAATATCTATTTTGGGTGGCCATCTATGAATAGTATGCTAGGAAAACAATTCCAACCTAGCCCATGGACAAGAGTGTTTTATGACATAAAAGTCTTACTTTGCTTCTTTCCACCTAAGTCACTTAAACAAATATCTCACCCACTCTCCTCTTCCTCCCTTTGGCTGAGAACACTATTCATCTTCTTTCTCTAGATTTTCTTCCTTTCTCTCTTCCATGGAATAACACAACAATGGTGGACTAGCTTTGTCTTGTCTTTCTTTTTAAATATTATTCCTTTCACCATCAACAAAGCAAGAGAAACACAAGATCATATTCTTCTTGAGCTTAGGCCGGGAATCAACATTTTTGGAGGCCAAAAATCTTGGAGAAACCATGGAGCAGCTTAGCTAAGTTCAACTAAAGCATAAGGTAAGAAAGGGTTCTCTAAACTCCAAGTCTTTCCTTTGACTTATATAGGGCTGAAAATCCAGCTATTCCTAACTCATTTTCCTCACTCTTTTCATACAAAAGTTTTATCTTCATCAACCTTCATTGATGGCCGAAAATAGCATGGATGATTCAACATAAGGTAAGCCTTGAAATTAGAGTTTTCAAGGGCTTAAACTACCTTCTATCCTTAGATCTAACCCTTAGCCTATTCTTCTTTAGTTGGTCAAGGTAAATCTCATTCCTTAGTGCACATTTTTGTGCTTTAAGCCTTAGTATTTCCTTTGATTACGTTTAGGAGTTTAAAAACCCCAACTTTGCTCCTTCTTTTTCGTCTTATCATGGTCAGAAGTGGAGTTCTAAAAACCATTGTGTGGCTGGCCAAAAATCAAAGGAGGGACAAGGGGAAAAACAACTCTAAGGAAGGGTAAATTTGAATCTAGAGCCTTAGAGCTTAATACCTTCATTTAATCTTTAGATTTGTACAAAAATATAACTCTCCCCTTAATCACAAAATAAGGTCAAAAGTTTCAAGACAAAATTCTAGCTTTGGAGCATTAAGGGTAAGTTCAAACCTTAAGACTCATTTTGATGTTTTAAGTTGTTTAATGTTGGGTATTAAATGTGGCCGAGAATGTTTAAAATGGTTTAAAATGACCTAAGAATGAACATAAATCAACACTAAAACATTTGGTTATGTTCACTAATGATTCAAGGGTTAAATTGTAACTTTTGATAAAGTTTAAGTGGTTATATGTAATAACCAAAAATTTGGGCTATGTGTTGGAATATGTCCGAAAATAAATGGGTAATTATGGGTATATTGTGGTTATGGAAATTTTATAATGTGGTTTGTATAATGGCCAAAGTTTATGGGAGATTTGTATGTATTTTGGTGGATTTAATACTTTTAAAAGCATAGGTTATATTCGTATAAGTTTAGGTGTAAAAATATGGTGTTAAAGGGCTGTTTGGATGATTAAAAGCACCTCAAAAAGTTGGTGTAAAATACTTATGAAATTAGAATGTGTTTGGATAAGGTTTAGAGAGAAAATATAGGTTAAAAGTAATTAGGAGTTAATGGATGATTTAGTAATTATATGACTAAAAGGATATGTGGGAAATTGTAAAAAGATAAAGGTTGGAGTGGCAAATGTTAATAAAGCCAAAAGTTGGAATTTAATGTGGGATATAAATGAAAATATAAGTTTAAGTAAGAGTTGGAAGTAAACTGTAAAGTTTAGAAAACTTTAGGGCCTAAAACTATAATTTTGGAAAGTATGGAGGATTACAGAATGAATTCGTTCAAACCTATGTACTTGGGGTTTTGACCAAGTGAGAGAAAGAAAGATTAAATTTTTAATTAAGGAAAGAAATAGTGGTGGATTTGTTAAGTTTGGAGTTTAAGGGGCGAAACCGTTAATTTGATAAAATTTGGGGTGAAAATCGAATTGGTTGGATTGGGGTCTGTTTGGCATTTTGAAGAATTGGGATTGAAACTTTTGATAAAATTAAGTGAGAAGTTGAAATTTTAAGATAGTTGAACTTGAAGATGATTTGTAAAGTTATGAAAATATTGTTGGAGTAAATGTAATATTAAATGAAATTGGTGTATGGGCGAGAATTATGAAAGTTAAGAGTAAGTATGGGATAAGGTTAAGGATTACATTAAGCATATGGGTCTTAAGGAATTATCTAAGTTAGTATATACCACAGGTATATTCATATGAATTAATATGAATACTTGGAATTAAATTGTGGATTATATAATAAGGTTGGGATTGAAATTATGGGATGAGGCTGATTAGGGAATAAACCTAAGTCATTAATATAAGGTTTCAAGTTTTATATAAACCATTACATAAATGGATAGAGGATTGTTTAATTAAAGAGGTTATTAAACTTAGGAATTTATAATAAGGTCAATTAAAGTGTTAACTATGTTGACCTTGACCACATTGACCTTATCAACTAAATTGACCAATGGCGTCAAGTTGACCAACTCATTAAGTTAGATGAGAATTTAAAGGCCTAAGGTCCATACTATATATTAAAGTAAATCATGTGAGTATATAGATATACATATGACTTAAAAGGAGATAATGAGATAAGGGTTTAATCCTAAGGTTATTAAAATGTACAACATTGTTAGTTACTAACAAAGGGAAAGAATTAATTACAAACTCGGAATTTGATACGTTACGTAACAACTCGAATATAATAGATAATAATCATCGGGGTTAGTTACAAGGATTAGTAATTATAAGGGAAACCTGAATGGTTCAATGATTATAGAGAGCTAATACTTAGCGTCATATCCCAGAGCTAAGAGATTAGAAGATGGGCACGGGATCTCACGCTAGTGTCTCTACGGTGAATGGTATGTTGTTGTGTGATCCGATTGTCCTCGAGAATTACCTTGGATTCGGATATATGTTTGAATGATAAGATGATGTGAATATGGCTATGTGAATTATCCATTGAATATATGCGTTATTAATTTTGTGCGATTATTATTCGAACTGAGACAAACACCGAAAATACATATCTTAGATTAAGATATAAGTAGTGATAGAAAAATATCACTTTTGGAGGGATAATGATATAAATTATATTATCCTAAGTTAACCTAAGAGATACCTTACATAGAGTAACGGTAATACCGTTCTCAAGTACAAGTATATTATGAGAATATCCTAGATAAATTATAGGCATACATTAAGACCTAAAAGGCATGTACACATTTGAGAAATTATTCACTATGAAACCTAAGAGTAGATATTAGGCAAAGAGATTAAGAAAACTTAATCACATGGTGAGATATTGAGTATGATGGAAATCCAGGATCTAGGATGCCTAGTTGCGCATTGTGATCACATGAGAGGATGACTGAAATCATGTCCACTCTATATATTATATTCCAATGGATCAGACTGATCATAGACGCATGCACTACCGTTGGTGTGGCTTCGGCCATTGGTGACCCGTCATCTAATAGAGATAAGGAGGAATTAGATGCACTACCGCTGGTGTGGCTACTACCGTTGGTGACCCACCATCTAATAGGGGTAATTGGTTGGAAACATTGCGCCTTCTAACATGGCAGCTGTTAAGAATTAAGAGTTAAATTAATGAGGTAACTGATCATCAGCTAAACATTAATACGAAACTTCAAGTAACTTTTGTAAGTTTAGATAATTAACTAAGGGCCTTGAAGGCTAGACAACGAGAATAGTTCAAAAGAAACAACCCTTGTATCGTTATTATCTGAACTTGTTTATTGGATTGATTATATGAAGGAGTTATTTGTGGAATTTGTGATTATGTATGATTGAATGAGATATTGGAATTGTTTAAGTTATGCTTTACAGTTGTGTTATATAATTTGGAATTGAATGAAATGGATCTGCATGTTAACTCGGCCAAATAACTTAAGGGGTCTGAGGGTGCATGACGGTTACATAATAACATACTCAGCAGGGACTGATTGCATACAAACAAATACATTACAGGTTCGTAGCTATAAAAGACTGACGTTGGAGTGTGGGTCTTGGGTAGTTAGCGGCATACGACTTTTGGATTTTGTTTCGGTTATACTTTTGGGATTATGTTTGGGTTATACTTTGGGTATATGGTGTTGGTATAGTTAGACTGCTCATGAGTTTTTGGATTAAGCGTTGTATATTTTGGATTCTGAAATCTCTTGGTTATCACAATGTTTTTGGTTGTATAAGAATTTGGATGCCTTGTTGCTCACATGGGTGAGTAATGGCGGTAACATCATTGTATTTAAGTTTATTCAATTTCCGCTGCTTAAGTTCATCTGATTATGCTAAGAACGAGGTTAATATATGATTACAAAGTAGGGGTGTTACAAAAGTGATATCAGAGCGGAACCACTCTGATAACTAAGAGATAGTAGGAGAATAGCATGAGCATAGGATTTTTTGGTGTGAGAAACCGTACGTGAGGTTCATGATCTAGGAAATCCTAGGAATGCTGAATGCATGCAAGTATTAGCCTAGAAGACACTTTGAATACTGAAAAACTATGAATGTGGTTTATTACCAAGAGATGATCTAACCTACCCTTCTTATAGATGTCTAGTATAGGTAGAGGCAGAGGAGCAGGTCAGGGATGTGGCAGACCTGCTGGTGGTGGTGAGCATGATATGACCATCGTTGTGACCGTCGCAAATGCCAAAAAGTTTAAAACCATGGTTTAAAACCGTGGTTTTAAGTGAAGATTAAAAACCACGGTTCTATAATCCATAATTTTAAAGTGTTTTCCCGCGGAATCTATCAATTATAAACCACGGTTGAAGCCAATAACCGTCATTTATAGTGTGTAATAAATGACTGTTATACATCAAACCGTGGTTTATAGTCTACGAATTTTTTATTATATCACCGCCTTCAATTTGGTAATCTCAACACAACACATACACAAAGAGAGGGGTGCCAAAATCGGGTTTCGGGTCGGGTTGAGCTCAACCCGAATCCAACAGAAAAATAGTTGAGGTCAACCCGAACCCAACCTGCGAACCCGGGGCGGGTTATAGTTCTTCAACCTGAACCCGGAGCGGGATGACCCAAACCCGACCCGTATTTTTAAAAATTTATTTAATTTTTAAAATTTTGGATTATTTAATAAATAAATCTAATACCTTAATATTAATTAATTATTTTGTACTATATCTAATTATCAGTTGTTGATTAAATGTTTATTTTAGTCATAAATTAATCATTAAACACTAATTTAAGTAATTAAATATACATATTTTCTATTTTTAATTAAAGATAATTCCGGGATATGGGTTGGCGGGTTAAACAGGAACCTGAAGCGGGTTTTAATAACCTGACCTGAAAATCTTTTCTCCGGCAAAAAAATTCAACCCAAACCCGGCTATTTATGGGTCGGTTCCGGTCATGTTTTGGGTTATCCCTCAAGAGAATGAAGAGGTTAGCTGATAAGTGTCCAAATGAGCATGTTTTATAGGTGTATTTCATGTATAATATTAGCACTTTTCTTGCTCATTTCTCCACTTCGATTAGTTTTCCTCTAGTTTATGTTTTATTGTTTATCTCACAAATTTATTGTTTTAACATGAGGAAAACCTAGCTGGGAGTAAAGTAGACGAAGAGACGAACGCATAGACGCAAACGGCTCAGAAAACGGAGTCCAAACGAAGAATCTAGAGCCGGTCAAAGTTAGAAGGAAAATAGGTCACGACCACACTGTGTCCGCGTAAGGACAGGCGGACAGGGAGGCGGTCGCCTTAGGCTTGTGTCCGCGTCTGCCAAGGCGGACGTCAAGGCGGACAGACATGCAACCGCCTGGCTTTGGGCGGACGCCATGCGGACCAACACAGGCAACCGCCTAGCTAGAGGCGGACGTGTGCGCGGACAACACAAGCAACCGCCTAGCTAGAGGCGGACGTGAGTGCGGACAAGACTAAGGCGTCCGCGTAACCAGAGGCGGACACAGCGCGGACGTGACTAAAAATCAGTCGCGAACAGTTTTCTTCTTCACGCCGACTGTATGCAACTCGCCATATCCATCTACTCCGCCTACCTTAATTCTCTCACGCGTTTCAGCTCTGTCCCATGCAATTAATGAGCAATCAATGAAGCAATCAATCTGCAATCAACTCTTCCACTCCAGATTGCCTCTTCCCTTCCTCTATATAAACCCAGCTCCTGCAACCTTAAACAGACGTACGGAGAAAACCAGAAAATCAGACCATCGCTCACCTCATTTCATTCTCTTCCAGTAATTCTCTCCCGTACATCACACACACCATTCAGTCCCCATAACTCAAACACTCCAATTCACTCATTCCACATACAATAACCTACGTACATGTTCCACTCTTCGTTCTCTTCATTTCTCCATTCACCATTCACGCCTCCGTTTATTATTACGTCCAACCTCTGTCTGACTTATTACCAGTTAATATGTCAGGCTAAGGAGGATTAGCTCCGGGTGAAGGTTTAGCTTTAGTCTGTTTAATTATGTAATCAATTTCTTCTACCGGTTAAAATAAATACAGTTTGTTACGTTTAAAGTTTATCTCTCGCCATTTTAATAAATTACATGAATTTATTAAAATGCTTTTCAAAGTCTATTTTGATCAGACCGGTAATAAATAGACAGGTTAATTAAGCCGTAAATCTGGAGAAAGCTTCTTATGATTTAATAGGTTAGTATTTTCAGATGCAATTATAATTCCTCGAATTTAATGTCCGTTTACATAAGTATTGCTCGAACCTTGATTAGACCGAGCATTTTCTGGTAAACGAGTTCTTATGAGTCTA
Organism: Limonium bicolor; assembly: GCA_023374045.1. NCBI lineage: Eukaryota > Viridiplantae > Streptophyta > Magnoliopsida > Caryophyllales > Plumbaginaceae > Limonium > Limonium bicolor. The sequence continues at coordinate 64,715,729 of CM041783.1, forward strand.
TGACTTAGTCCTTAAGATAATATCAGGAATTTTGCCAAACTAATATATTAAACCGGTAGAGATAGCATAATTAATCAGATTATATAAACCTGAACCCGGAGTTCCATTTAATTCATCTGCACTCAGTTATCTTATCTGCTATTTATTTTCTCTAAAACAAGTCAATTAACCTCCCCCCTTTTTGTGACAAGCTTAGGAACTATTTTATCTCACTATAAGTCCCACGGTTTGACCCCGGCCGCTTCTGTCTTACTATACTACTGCGACCGGGTTTTATTTGCAGCCTGACGGATATTTTGAGTATTAATT
>CM041783.1:64716537-64856816 GCA_023374045.1 Limonium bicolor
TCCAAACGTGGAGTCTGAGTTCTGAACTCTCCTAAGCTGTGTTATTCAGTTAGGAAACAATTCAATCCTAAGCTCCTAAGGTAATGATTTAAGGTCATTTTTAGCCCTTTTTTTTCTTTCTTCACTACCAACACGGATTCGTGGCTTATCTTTTCCTATGGCTTATTCCCAGTATTATAAGGTTTAACAAGAGCTAATCTCGAATGAACTCAGTTTGAGGGCCAAGGAACTCCAATCTACATTTTAAGGTAAAAATGTGCTTTAAGCTCTAACTTTTGATTCCTTCGAGTTTGGCTGTGAAACTTTGGTCATAGCCTCAGCTTCTTCTCCTTTCATGTGGGATCTGTTGGTTAGCCCTTTGGAGCAAGGGTGGCCGAGATCCAAAGGAAATACTCTCTTTTAAGGCATTTTCCAAGGTAAAACTATTACCACAGCAGCTTGTTGTTGTCTAAGTGTTCCTTATGTTTATATGGTGAATTTAACACCTGTGGTGTGTCTAAAACCAGGCCGAAATCTTAAGGAACCTTCCAAGCATTTTAAGGTGATTTTTGCTTAAATCTTACATTAATTGTTCTTTATGGTTAAGCTCAAGCTTGGAGTATAACTATATCTTGTTTTGGTGTATTAAACAGTCTAAATATTGTGGTGAATTTTACTCCAAGTGCCGAGTCCATACAAGAAGTTATCAAGGTAAATCACCTTAAACTTATGATTTTATGTCATTCCTAGCATATATAATTATGTGCCGTGAGTGAAATCATATATATGGGTTATATTAACCTAAGAATGGAAAAAAATGACTAAGATAAATTAAGCTAGTCATTTAAGTGATTTAATAATGGTCAAATTATGACATTATGTGGAAAAATAATAAAAGTAGTGAGGCCGTGAGTTATGTAATATTGTTGAGCAATTTGTGTAATTTTATCTATAAAGCAATTGTAATAAGGCCTGTCCTTAGGCCATTTTAATTTAAGTTTAAGCTTATTTAGTTAAGTTATGCTTATATAATTAAATTGGGGTCAAACGGTACTAGCATTATTAGGCCGTGGGCTTAATTTAGAGGAACTTAGAGTTTTTAAATGAATTTAATAAAAATTATAACATTTTATGATGTTTTGTGACAAAATTGTAAAAATAGGAAACTATAGGTTATGTGTTAATTACCGAAAAGTTTGGGTCCAATTTGGGTATTAGAAGTCAAGTTGACTATATAAGAGCTTTGACTAAGTTTGGAGAATTTAAGGAATTAAAATACTACCTTATAATAAGATAGTTATTAAATTGTAAAAGATTTATGATATTTGGGGTGATATTGTAATTTCTGAAAACTAGGGGTACTAATGGAGATTAGTACAAACCTTAGGTTATTAGGAATTTTAGAAGTTGATTTGGTTAAATTTGGAGTTTATATGAATTATCTAAGTATAATATAAGATATTTCTTTGTTCAATGGGTATTATTGGTGAAACCGAGATTAAGAGGAAATATAAGGTTAATAATATTTATAACCTTTTGGTATAGTTTGGTATTTTGGAATTATATATAAGGCTTTATGAAGATATGTATAATATATGTTTTTGGTGATATTAGGAAACTATATGTTATAAAGTGGGTAAATTGGGAATTATGAAAGTTAGTGGGAATTAATTAAATACCGAAAGTGTTAAGTGCTGTTTGGTATTTATAACAAAATATAACTATAGGTTATAATTGTTTTAAAGACTTAAATGTCAAAATATATGTTATATAACTATAATATAACTTTATATAAATTAAGTGGTGGATTTTATAAATTTGAGAATAGGGCTGTTCGAAAAATACTATTTTTGAATGAAATTTATAATATGGTTTTAATGTTGTAAGAGTTATAACATTTATGATATATGAGGTATTCATTAAAAAGAATGAATATATTATAATGACTTACCATATAATAAATAGTCCTATATGCATATATATATAATAAATATATGTTATTTTATGGAAAATATAATATAGTTCAATAACTATATATACCATGATTTAAAAAAAAGGAGATAAAAGAAAAAGAATTATAAACATTAGATATGGAATTCTAATGTAGGAGTACACATGAAATAATAAGGATTTATATAATTCAAAGTATTTGTACGTATGAATTATACAACATTACACTTGGAAAAACTAACCTTAGAAAATTAAATACTAAGGTGAGATGTATAATACATGATTGAGATTATAAAATATAATGAACTATATCATATACAAGGTATATTAAACTACATGCGATAATAAACGTTTAAAGTTAAGTGTATTAATATACTCGACGTAACCACGCAGTGATATAGCGTTTTCCTAAATCCCGAGTTAAACTGAAAACCCGATAAACGTTATTAGTTAACAGCGGGAAATAAACTGGGGTAGATTAATGACGGTACGGGGTGCCGTAGTGTATTGTTAATATGAGATGCTGATGCATAGTGTGATGCATATTAATAGATTGTTAGAGGCGTCTCGAGGATCTCCAGAGAATTAGCTGATTCATACTCCACCGTAATACAATCCGGGTGAACGGTATGTTATTATTTGGCCTGATTGTCTCTGAGGATTTCCTCAGTTCAGACATTGTGTGAAAATCTGTGATAAGATTGAATGTCTGCTTATGTGAATTATATGCTTGAGTTGTATATTAATGCTGCATATTATTATTACTGTTGAACGATAACAGTACAGTTCGTATATGAACATATTATAAAACGAACTAGCGGCAATGATGCTATCTATATGTGTAATATAAGGAACGTAAGTAAACGTTGTAGCATTAGGATAATAAGATATATATATTATCTGAGACTTGTATATGGAGCATTGGGCCTTTTTAACGCCGCTCTCGTATCTAACACTGGTCCCGAGTTGACATACTAAGGATTAGACTAAAGACCTTAGTCTAACTGTTAGGAAAAATAGTAAAAATGTGCGATGGTATAGATCAATTTATCAAGAGGATGTGGCTCTTACTGTGAACTGTGGTCCATTAACGATACTAGGATACCGTGTGGTAACCGTAAGTATCTGGATAAACTTCTAACGGACTACAGATGGTCCGTAGTTCGGAGACTCTACCGCTGGAGTGGCTACTGCCGTGTGTGACCCGCCATAGGCGATAGGTAACTTAGACACGTCGTTCTAACGAGGCGTTGTCATCAGGCGTGACTGAACAATTACGGACGACTATATTAGCTCGTACATTAGGTGAACATTAATTGGGCTTGCATGCCAACGATGGGAATCATACTTACTTGTAGATCTCGTTCTTTCGCCTTGTTGATCATTGGTTATGCTTTGTGGTTGTGTTTGGTATGTTGGTAATGTTGATTAAATGAGTCGCTGTACTCATATATGTGTGTGTGTGTTGTGATTGGATTAATTGGATCATTGTACTTATATCTATGTTGTGAACTGGATGAGTCGAGTCGCAGTGCTCGTGTGTGGATTATGGTGGATTGTTTGGTCGAGTGAGTCGACGTACTCAACTATGAATTATTAAGTGTTTGTGGATTGGAGTCTATGTACTCTATAAGCATTGTAACGCTTTTAGTGGTATATTAAGATGCGATGTGTGAAGCCGGGGGTTTGTTTAATATTTGAGTTCACTGCAATATATGTTGTTGCTTTACAGTTATTATATAAAACTATCTGCATGAAAATGAATTGCATGCTCTCGACCAAATAACTGAGGTCTGAGGGGGCATGACGGTCATGTAGTAACATACTCAGCAGGGGCTGATTCCATACCACAAATAAATAATTTTTGCAGGTATGCAGCTTCCGGTGTCGACAAAGAGAGTGACGCGCTGGGTAGTTTGATTACAGTTATTTAAACATGCACTGTTGCATTTTGATAAGAACCTAGAACCGTGTATAGGATTTGGATACTTAGAATGCTCACTGTGAATGTAATTTTATATTGGTTTGGGAAGTTTAGGTATATCTCTTGTTGTCACTGTGGGAAAATGTTTCGTATTTAAGAATGTATCAGTAAGCACGTTATTACTCGTATGGGCGAGTAAGAACGGTAACACCAGTAGTACAATTGTTGAGTTTACCGCTGCGATTTCATTATTTATTAAGTTGATTAGGAGCCGAATAGAGTAGTGGTGTTACAGTTGGTCCGTGAAGTAGCCAACTCGAACTGCACATAAATCATAGAATTTCCAGAAAAACGCAAGGTATAAACCCGAGAGACTTTCGACTTAAATTTCTTCCTATGTGTTGCGTATTAGATTAAGATGTTGCTATCAAATTGTAGAGCTATATGTCCTCTTTTGAATGAGCCCAACACTTGTCCTAACTCGATCTTGCCGAATTTTATAGATTCTCAAAGTTAGCTACTCGAACAGCCTGAATTTTTGAACCTTTCCAGAAATCCGATTTCAATTACCCTCACTGACGCTTATTTGGTAAGTTTCGGATCAATTCCTCCATTGTTGTTATTCGGTTTTTCAGTCTAGATCTAACCCAACTACCAATTTGACATATAACGCATTGTATAGAGAGACTTTAGAGAATTCGATTCGGGAATGTCAAACCCTAACCCGAGATGAACCTAGATTCGAAACCCGTGATCCGTGCATTATAATTGACGAAATTGATACCATTAGAACCGTATTGGAATTTTGAATCCAATAAAACAAATTATCGAATTTGGTTTTGTAGATTTTGAGAAATCATCGAAATCGTACTCGACATCCAAATCGTTTTCGCTGATGAACTCGACGCTCTAGAGCCGTCCGATCATAGTTAGATGGAATGGACGGCCGCGATTAAGACGTGGGAGATTAGTAACTTATTAAGTGTTATAAATTCCAGAATTAAACCCTAACTTGTTGTATTTATTTAATAGTCTTCCCTAAAGTATCTTGACACGAAATTTTAACCATAGATTCCTTATAAAATCTAGTTTATGTTGATGTAAATTAATATGGGTTTTGAGTTATTAAGCGTAAATTATAATTTTGTAAGTTCTGAGTATTTTGGATTTATTTAGATAATCTCAAGATATTTTTATGAAATAAAAATTTTATGATATGTCTAAAATATCATAGTTACTATATATTAAATTGGAATTTTTAGACAAGAGGAAATAGGTCTAAAAATTGTAATTCGGAATTTTTCCTAAGATATATTATAATATATGGTTTTTAATGTAACCAAAAATTAAAATATAGGTGAACAATTAACATTATAGGTTGAAAATAATATAAACTAAACTAACATTTAATACAGAATATTAATAAATATTTTTGGGTATAAACTTTTAAGTGTAGTAAAAATTATAATATATATAAAGAAATAAGATAGTCACTTAGGTTAAATCAAGGGATTAAATTAATCTACATTGATATTAATTATATAAAAATTGAAGTTAAAATACTTAATTGAAACTAAGGAAAATAATTTATTTTATAAACCATATGTTGGATGTAGATATGTGTAAAAGTTAATAGAAATAATTAAATACAATGAAACTACGTAAAGAATGTCTTGAATAAATCCTAATATATATACATAATAAAAGAAATAAAATACCCTATAGAAAATAGAATATGAAAGGATTAATAAGTCAAACTAAACCTATACATAATACTATTAAAAGAATATTATATGAGGTGGTATTAAATTATGGTTATGAAATTAAACTTAAGAGTTACCTTTGAATTTCTAAGATTTATATAAACCATATTAGAATACGTGTATAATATTATTTGTCAATGACCAAAATGTAAATCTATAATTGGGTTAAGTAATTAATAAGTTAAGACTTAGGAAAATTTGTAATTATATTTTACACAAATAGATCTTATAACAATTAATAAATAAATGAAATACTTTTACATCTAAATGTGAAGTGGATTAGTAAGTCTAGATTTAATCATTTCATAACATTTATATTGAACGATAACTTAATGTTTTAAGATAAAATCATTAAAGGATTATGATATAAACTATATTAAACTATGATTAGGAAATTAATCTATAAAATAATTCTTAAGTTTCTTAGAATTAGATAAGCCATATAAAATACATTTATTACCAATATTTAGGATGTGAGTTTATAATTAAGTAATGTATCCAGTAGTTAGAATTTATAAAAAAGTTTATAAATAGAAATTAGATCTTAAAACCTTTGAACCTTATTTAGAGGAAACTAAGTTACATAAGAGATTATATTGATTTACCTTTTGACACTGGAAATATTAATGTCATTTGAATATAAGGTATGGGGATTTTTCAGAATAGATTATCTTGTTAAATAATTAACAATTTCACTTATGAATCAGAATTTAACTCTGATAAATTCTACCTTATGTTAAGATGTAATGCTTATTCTGAAACATAATAAAGGGAGTTAACTATTGAGTTATTCCTTAGGAACCATAGGTTTCGTAAACAATTTAAAACGTATTTAATACTTAAGTTTATGGAAGTTTAGTATAAAAGGATTATACATAGTCTATGGAGGGAATGTGTGTAAAAATAAAACATTTAGGAAATTAAATGTAAGCAAGGATACATAAAAGGTTATCTCAAAACACCTTATTTATAGTTAATGATAAAGTAAATAATATACCTTGTGAATACTAAATGTAAGAGTTCGATAAGTCTAAGTTAATTATAATATAGTTATTTCAAGATGAAAAGTAATTTAACATTTATGACAAGATTATTAGATGGTTGCAATCAAAAGTCATTCCGAACTAAAGATAAGATAAATGAGTTTAGTAACTCAATTAAGTTATTATAAAATGCACTTATGATATAAAGGTCTTAAATGTGAGGATTACGGTTAGTATTAGTAAGTGGATTTAGTGGAACAATTAACAAGTGTTAGTAAAATACATTCCTTGATCTTACAACCTTGGGCTATAAAACCTTCTAAAATAAGTCAAAGGTTATACATAACATTTAAGCAAGGGCTTACAAGATAATTGAGATTTAGAAATAAGAGAGAGGAATTTATTTAAGTTTAACTTAGGATATAGGTTATTGATGATAGACTATCTTTAATGTTCCTCGGAGTATTGTTCAATATTTGCACGAGTCTACTAGAACTGACAGCGTTAATGAGGTACGATTTCTCGTACTCATACTTTTGCTAACGGACTTTATGGAATGTTTTGGAAAACGCTAACTGAGCTGAAATGAATTTCCAAAGGGAAACTGTTTGTGTGACTAACTCAGCTTGATGTGACTAACTGAGCCTTGAATGTATAACTTACATGATTTTTGGTTCCTCCTATCTGGTTGTCTCATTAGATATTAACTGTTGAGGGTTTACGCCTCTGCACTCGGTATGACTGAGTGTTTTGGTATTGCCCTTGCGTAGTTAACAATCTAGTGGGAATATGGAAAATGTCAATCTTGGTAAATTATTCTGTTGACTCTGGATATCGTTTCATCCATGAACTGAGTCTTTTGTTGTGACGTGCGCGCGTCTTCACCGGTAACAGTGAAGGGCTGTATATCCCTTGTCCAAAAGGACGTTGTAAACAGTAAAGGGCTCTATATACCTTGTCCAAAAGGACGTTAAAAACATTGAGGGGTTGTATATCCTCTGTCCTAAAAGGACGTGCTTGGCGGTGGGGGCCATCTCTCCCAATTGGTTTTATTCCATTCTTGAGTTGTTGGTTCTTGGATCTATCTTTCTATTCCTAGTCCTTGTGACTATTGGGTCTTCCTACTCCTAATTGGAACTGAATCTAACACAAGCAATGGATGTTCACTAACTTATGGTGTGATTTCTTTTAATTGACTAACTTTATCTTTCTGTTATTTATCTCTTTCCTCAACTTGTTATCTTTGACTTGGTGATTTTAAAGTGCCTTGTTCCACTGTTTTGTTTTAAGAGTTTGACTTCAAGTTATTGTTTATTTTAAGAGTTATGCGTTAAAGTTTTGTTTTAGAGAATTGTACCAGTTCCATTCCAAGGGAACTGACTCACCTCTCCCGGGGTGGGCTGCTTGGATTCATCTTGCAAGTACGAAAATGTTTGTACAGGTGGCCACGAAGAGTAGGAGTGATTGGGATGGGAATTAGGAATTGTGAAGAGTTATTCTATTTAACTTTCAGTTATGTTTAAGTTGTTTTCTCGAGTTCAGACTATAACCTTTGTAAGTAGTAATTGGTGAGGTTTTTGTACCGGGTGTTTGGAACCCGATGATCTGTAATCGCCATTAGAGTTTTTATTCCGCTGTATTTATTTTAAATAGGGGCGTTACAGAAATTGGTATCAGAGCGTAGTTACGCTCTGAACCCGAGAAAACAAGCCGAGTGAAATACTTAGAATATAGGTGCACTTAAAACTGGGGAACTGGGGTAGAATTGGGAAGTGAGAATTCCAGTAAGGCACGACTCCTAACCCTTCTTGGAATTGTGAATGATTTTTTATACACTTTTTTTTATGAATGTCAGTTGAGAGCGGTGTGTTGTCATACCGTTCGATCATGAAATTAAAGTAAAAGTATAAGTTTGGAACATCGTATATTGGGTACGATAAGATTTTGGGTTGGGATAAATCATACATTGAGCTATTTTTCAAAAGCCTACTTATGGAGAATACATTGCTAAAAATACAATCCTTTAAAAGCTAGTACACATGTTCTAGAACTTTAAAGAATACCTTTGGTTGAAAATAGTATACAAATGGAGCTTTGAATAACTAAGTGATAAGTACTTCAATTTCTTTAAAGTTTGACAATAAATCTCAAGAACTACTTGGTACAAATTGTTGCCTAAAGATAATGTTTAAGGTGAATCTTAAGTCTAGAAAATTATTAAGCTAACAAGAACTAGTAGCATATTAGAAAAGATCAACATCCGAACCTGTAAACCACACTAAAACTCTGTGTTAACTTTAGAAAGAAAATACCTAAACTAACACCCTACGGGAAGTGCCTGGTGCGACGAACTCTTAGGCTGAAAGCAGTGGGGGTGCACACCCACTTCCAGAAGTCTAGGGGCTAGACAAGTCTTGTCATCTAACTAGGAATAATCTTCTATGGAAGTGATGGAATGCGTTGAACTTGAGGATGATTGGTGGTAAGACGTTACCATCATGAAATCTTGAGCTAGGCATATTTCATTACTAGCCACAATGAACAATTCAAAATTTGTATCCTAAGATCCAGTATTAAAATTCATACATGTAAAGGGTTTATTGAGTTAAATCTTTGGTGAAAAATACCTATATATGGAGAAAGGGGATTTAAATTTGGGTACTCCAAGGTACAACATCTACCCCTTGTTGAATATAAAAAACCATTAAAGGAAGTTACTTAAGAACTGAGCGAAGAAAAGAATAATACTAAACTAAATATCATTGATTCTTAAATACTTAGAATATTGAGCATCTAGTGAAATTGAGAGTTTAATTAAAGATTGGGAATTCATGTTTATTTGGAAGTCTAACGTTATACCTATAAAAATTTTAGAGTCACACTAAGAGTGATATTAAAGAAAAGCCACCATTATCTAATAGAGTACTAAGATTTAATGATCAGAGGAATACTTACATAGAACAAACCTTAAGAAAAATAATTATCAAGAGTGAGTGAGTTTTCACTAGACTAATTCATTTGACTTAAAAATTTATATATAGAGTTCCTACCTTGAAAAAAATCAATTCTAAGATAAAGAAATCAGCTTTTGGAGCTACATTTTAATTAATAAGAACTTTCTAAAACTCTACCTCGTGGGAAATTATATAAATATAATAAGTAAATTTTATGAAGTAAATACTTAATTACCGTCTAAAATACTATGGTTGATTATAAAAAAAAGAAAACAATTTGAAACTGAAAAAGTCACAGAAAATATATTTTTACATAAAGGAATCCCATGAAACTAACTTAAAAGGTATATAATATGAATTGTTAACGTATGGTTGACTAATAACCTTTGAATATAATTTTGAAAGATATCTACGATTATTATATGATCTGGAATTTATTTTAAATTACTCAAATATGTTACACCTGATTTATAGCCTGATTAATATAATTGATATGTTAAAATAACATAAATGGCATATTTACGTACCTTAGGTTATAAATTCGGTACAAGGTCTCATAAAAAAAATTAATTGTGTTGAAAAGAAAATTTATATATGATATGATACTATTTTAATAAGTTCATGAATTTTCAAGACATGACAACTAAAAGACTTTAGGTTATAAAATGCTTCCACAGATAGCATTTGAATAATTACATTACATTATAATGGAATTTTCCTTTTATGAATTAATACTTTCCAAATCACATAATTTAAGATTTTGATACTTATTACAATCAATACCTAAATGAATAAAGAGTGAATAAAATGTTATTTTAGTAATATATAAATATAACCTATGTTCTTCTTCTTTTATTAAAAAAAACTTAACCTACTATGAATGATGAACTCTGAACTTTGTTTTGCCAATGACCGTAAGAGGCAAGGTGAGTTAGGAAAATGTGTTGGGAACACTAAAAAGATTTAATTACAATCAAGCCAGAATAAACAACGAGAGATATTGTGCATCCGATAATGAACCAAAAGTAACAATTCAAACTTCACTTAATGCCTTCAATCGAAAGAATTAGGAGTAACAAACAGTAAACCTTAAATGATGAGTGCTAAACCTAAAAGGTTTTGTCCAACAAAACTACAAAGATTGAAATAAATGTTATATGGACTATCTAGCCAATTAACCCGTAAAGTATATTTAAAAAGAGTGACCAACTAAATTTTGGATGGTGGTTAGACCATGTGTATACATATGCAGACAATGAACTGCATCCTTGAAGGAGGAATCTCCATAGGAGATGTAAAATGTTTTACCCCTTAAAAATGAGTTTAAACTCCACTTCATTATTACGAGACGGGTAGGGGTCATACCCTATTTTAAGGGGGGTACGACACCCTCATAAAATAAGCATATAACATAAAATGAACATATATTGGACATATCATTTGTACCTATCATAAAATGAATAGATAAGAATCATAACATAAAGTTTTATAACAACCAAGAAAATACTAATACATAAAAATAGAGATATATATATATATATATATAACGATCATAGATAAAATCAATAGTGCAATAAAAATTTACAACAAATCTTGATAATAAGGTGTTGAGCCCTTTGGATGTGGTGTTTGAAATAAACATCAAGTAATTAAAGAAAACAGAAACTAAATGTTTGGAAGTCTAGTGTGGTCCATGCATATTGTGGTGATTGGTTTTGAAACAACCTTGTTGGATAATGTGTTTGAGTGATAGTTCATGTCATATACCTCTGGCATCAACTGGATGCTAATTATGAGACATTTTGGTTTGGTTTATGGTTGATCTTGAGTTGAATGGATCCTTATTTAAGGATGGGGAATGATGAAATGGAAATTGTGGTTTGGAATTGTTATTGGATGAACACCCTTGAGTGGTTTGATTGTTTGGCATATATTTTAGAACTGGTAATACAACTTGATATTTAGTTTATCCGCACACCTGAAGGGGTGTGAGTAGTTGGTAGACAATCTTAAACTTCGGGACGAAGTTTTCTTTTAGGGGGGGGGGGGGGGGGGGTACCGCAAAATCTTTCTTCGTCACCTCATCCAGATTATGCCATGTTGCTTTGTTAGTAGGGTGATGGAGCGATTGCCAGCACACCCGAAGCGGTGTGAGTAACTATTAGTTGATTTTAAACTTCGAGACAAAGTTTCTTTTAAGGGGGGTATGATGAAATACCCCATAAATTAATTTAGGGGGATTTCTTCTATTAAAACCCTAAATAATACTATTAAATACGACATTAGTATATAGTATTATGAATTTAATAATAAGATTTATAAGTCAATAAATCTTGGGAAAATTCCTAGACACTCCAACTATATTATAAAGATTTTAGAAATATCTGGAGCATTGATTTGAATAATAAAAGTCAATATAAAATCATAGAAACTTTAAAGCTTCTTAAGCCTTGCTAGGGTTGACTTTTTGAGAATGGTCAAACCAATCCATGAAACCTATATCAATAAAAAGATTATGGAAAACCAAGAAGATTGATAATAAGAACTTCAAAAACGGATCATCCTAGCCAAAGTTATGATAAAATGAAGTTTAGAGCCAAAATTTTGAACGTTGCTGACGTGGCAAGGGCCGTCTGACTCAGCCACGCACGCCTGGGAAACGTGCCACGCCAGGTCGCCAGAACTCCCCAGATTTCGGCTAACTCTTCTCAGCCACCCTCAGTTATTGCCTCATTTTCAGACTCCATCATCTCAACCGTCCTTGGGTATTTTTGCATGTCGTTTCTTTCATCCTCTCTCCTTCAAACCCTCTTTCTAACCATTACTCATACATGACCTAACTCCTTCTACATCGGCCGCAAACTTGATCTGAAGTTTCCTCCTCGAAAACTTGCAACCCAGATTTCCAGAAAACGGAATCGGTAAGGTAACTTCTCCGAGTCATATCTCCTTCATCTCTCCATGAACATTAAAGTTCTATAGCTCATTTTGTAGATCTCTAATCCCTTTAAAATTTTCTTTTTAAGCCCAAGGCTGATTCTCAATCGGGTGAAAGTTAAAGGCGTCTAAAGTTTGCTAGTCGATCACAGTGGATTTCCTGCCCAGATTTTTCCAGAAATCGATAGGTAAACCCAGATCTTGTGAGATTTGTAACTTTCTCTCTAATATATCAAATTCAATGATTCTTCCACTGGTATTAAGAGTTACATTCCTACTTTAAAATGTGGTAGGTTTCGTGGACTGAATCCTTCTCAGTTAGCTAGCCAACTTGAACTGCACATAAAATCATAGGATTTCCAGAAAAACGCAAGGTATAAACCCGAGACTTTCGACTTAAATTTCTTCCTATGTGTTGCATATTAGATTAAGATGTTGCTATCAAATTTTAGATCTATATTTCCTCTTTCGAATGAGCCCAACAACTTGTCCTAACTCGATCTGTGCCGAATTTTATAGATCCTCAAAGTTAGCTACCCGAACAGCCTGAATTTTTGAACCTTTCCAGAAATCCGATTTCAATTACCCTCACCGGCGCTTATTTGGTAAGTTTCCGATCAATTCCTCCGTTGTTGTTATTCGGTTTTTCATTCTAGATCTAACCCAACTACCAATTTGACATATAACGCATCGTATAGAGAGAATTTAGAGAATTTCAATTCGGTAATGTCAAACCTAACCCGAGATGAACCCAGATTCAAAAACCATGATCCGTGCATTATAATTGACAAATTGATACCATTAGATCCGTATTGGAATTTAGAATCCAATGAAACAAGAATCATCGAATTTGGTTCTGTAGATTTTGAGAAATCGTCTAAATCGTACTCGACATTCAAATCATTTTCACTGATGAACTCGACGCTCCAGGGCCGTCCGATCGTAGTTAGATGGAATGGGAGGCCGCGATTAAGACGTGAGAGATTAGTAACTTATTAAGTCTTATAAATTCTAGAATTAAACCCTAACTTGTTGTATTTATTTAATGGCCTTCCCTAATGTATCTTGACACGAAAATTTAACCATAGATTCCTTATAAAATCTAGTTTATTTTGGTGTAAATTAATATGGGTTTTGAGTTATTAAACGTAAATTATAATTTTTATAAGTTCTGAGTATTTGGATTTATTTAGATAATTACTCAAGATATTTTTATGAAATAAAATTTTTATAATTTGTCTAAATCATCATAGTTACTATATATTAAATTTGGGAATTTTTAGACAAGAGGAAATAGGTCTAAAAATTGTAATTCTGAATTTTTCCTAAGATATATTATAATATATGTTTTTAATGTAACCAAAAATTAAAGTATAGTTGAATAATAAACTTTATAGGTTGAAAATAATATAATAAGACTAACTAACATTTAATATAGAATGTTTAATATTTTTGGGTATAAACTTTTAAGTGTAGTAAAAATTATATATATATATACATATATAAAAAGAAATGATAGTCACTTAGGTTAAATCAAGGGATTAAATTATTCTACATTGATATTAATTATAAAATTGAAGTTAAAATACTTAATTGAAACTAAGGAAAATACTTTATTTTATAAACCATATATTGGATGTAGATATGTGTAAAAGTTAATAGAAATAATTAAATACAATGAAACTACGTAAAGAATTTCTTGAATAAATCCTAATGTATATACATAAAAAATAAAGAAATAAAATACCTATAGAAAATAGAATATGAAGGGATTAATAAGTCAAACTAAACCTATACATAATACTATTAAAGAATATTATATGAGGTGGTATTAAATTATGGTTCTGAAATTAAACTTAAAGAGTTACCTTTGAATTTCTAAGATTTATATAAACCATATTAGAATACATGTATAATATTATTGTCATTGACCAGAATGTAAATCTATAATTGGGTTAAGTAATTAATAAGTTAAGACTTAGGAAAATTTGTAATTAGATTTTACACAAATAGATCTTATTATATAATTAATAAATAAATGAAATCCTTTTACATCTAAATGTGAAGTGGATTAGTAAGTCTAGATTTAATCATTTCATAACATTTATAGTATTGAACGATAACTTAATGTTTTAAGATAAAATCATTAAAAGGATTATGATATAAAACTATATTAAACTATGATTAGGAAATTAATCTAAAAAATAATCCTTAAGTTTCTTAGATTAGATAAGCCATATAAAATACATTTATTACCAATATATAGGATGTGAGTTTATAATTAAGTAATGTATTCAATAGTTAGAATTTATAAAAAGGTTTATAAATAGAAATTAGATACTTAAAACCTTTGAACCTTTATTTAGAGGAAACTAAGTTACATAAGAGATTATATTGATTTACCTTTTGACACTGGAAATATTAATGTGTCATTTGAATATAAGGTATGGGGATTTTTCAGAATAGATTATCTTGTTAAATAATTAACAATTTCACTTATGAATCAGAATTTAACTCTTAGATAAATTCTACCTTATGTTACGATGTAATGCTTATCCTAAAACATAATAAAGGGAATTAACTTATTGAGTTATTCCTTAGGAACCATAGGTTTTGTAAACATTTTAAAACGTATTTAAGACTTAAGTTTATGGAAGTTTAGTATAAAAGGATTATACATAGTCTATGGAGGGAATGTGTGTAAAAATAAAACATTTAGGAAATTAAATGTAAGCAAGGATACATAAAAGGTTATCTCAAAACACCTTATTATAGTTAATGATAAAGTATAATATACCTTGTGAAAACTAAATGTAAGAGTTCGATAAGTCTAAGTTAATTATAATATAGTTATTTCAAGATGAAAAGTAATTTAACATCTTATGACAAGATTATTAGATGGTTGCAATCAAAAGTCATTCCGAACTAAAGATAAGATAAATGAGTTTAGTAACTCACTTAAGTATTATAAAATGCACTTATGATATAAGGTCTTAATGTGAGGATTACGGTTAAGTATTAGTAAAGTGGATTTAGTGAAACAATTAACAAGTGTTAGTAAAATACATTCCTTGATCTTACAACCTTGGGCTATACAACCTTCTAAAATAAGTCAAAGGTTATACATAACATTTAAGCAAGGGCTTACAAGATAATTGAGATTTAGAAATAAGAGAGAGGAATTTATTTAAGTTTAACTTAGGATATAGGTTATTGATGATAGACTATCTTTAATGTTCCTTGAGTATTGTTCAATGTTTGCACGAGTCTACTAGAACTGCTACAACGTTAATCAGGTACGATTTCGTACTCAGATACTTTTGCTAACGACTTTATGGAATGTTTTGGAAAACGCTAACTGAGCTGAAATGAATTTCCAAAGGGAAATGTTTGTGTGACTAACTCAGCTTGATGTGACTAACTGAGCCTTGAATGTATAACTTACATGATTATTTGCAAACGATAAATTTGATATATTAAATACTAAGAAATAATCCTAGAAAATAACAAATCAAAGACCGTCAGGTTGTAAAAATCCCGGTTATTGTAGTAGAGTTTGTGAGAAACCAGTATCGAACCGAGGGACTATGTGAAAAATAGTCTAATCTTAGCAAAGGTTGTAAATTGGGGGAAAGTTGTTTGTTTTGATCTGTAAATTAAAATAAAGACAACGAGAATTTAAATAACAGCTAAGAATTAAAATCACAGAATATTAAAGGTGGTAACAAATATGGAAGAACGGACTCTGGGTTTAGGTTTTGCTCGTTTGATTAATTATGCTAATCTACCGGTTTAATTAAGAATAAATTGGCAAAGTTTCTTTTAGAGTCTTCAGATTTAAACCATAAATCCTAATAACCTCGTTTACCAGAACATGCAAGATCTGATATAGACTCAAGCAAAACACATGTAAACGGCTAAGTAAAAGAAAATATAATTTTGCATCTGAAATACTAGACTTATTCAACCAGAATAAGCTTTTCCACGGACATAACAATTAACATGACCTATCCATTTATCACGGACCTGATCAAAATAGATTTCGTAAGGCAATTCAATAAACTCATGTAATTTATTGTAAAGCGAGAGAATAGCATTAATTGTATCAAATTATAATTAATTTAAACCGGTAAAATAAATTGCATAATTAAAACAAACTAATAATAACCATTCCCCGGAGTATAAATATTCTAGCCAGACATATTAAATAAATAAACAGATACAAGAGTAGAAGAAATCATCTGTAGTGGACTCCTGTGCTATTTTTAATATACTGGACTAGAGGTTGCAATATTTGGATAATATTTGTGGAGAATGTGTAATAGATGGAAGTTTGTGGTGGAAAACGGAAAATAAGTGGAAGTGTGGTGGAGTTGGTAATATAAGGAAATGGGGTGTATGTGTACGTGAGTTATGGAATGGGAAAATGAGAAAGTAAGAAAGGAAAAAAGATGGTGGGGGAAGGATGGTCTGCTCTCGGGTGATCGATTCTGATATTGGAGCAGAGGAAGATGGGTTTAAATAGACTGAAAAAAAGGAGGGAGTATGCAGTATAATAGATGATAGGTGAGTAAATCGGGGGAAAGATTTGAGTCAGAAGGCGGCACCGAAAGCTGCTCAATAAGTCATCTTTTTCTGCTTCGGGTGCTGGAAAATATGTCTGCAAAAGCAGACTTCTTTTTTCTTCTCTTTTTTTATTATTTTTTTTTGTGTTGTTGTTGTCTGCGCTGCAGACTTCAACAATTTGTTTTTTTATTGTAAACACTCACGCGTTTGCAACAGTTTTGAATTTTTTTTACAAACACTCACGTTTGCAACAGTTTTGACTTTGATGATTTTTTTTGCTTGTGAACGTTCACAGACGTTCACAATTTATTTTATATTTTTTTTATTTTTTTTCTTTTGAAAAGCTTCCTTATTTTTGTTATATTCTAACCATCCCAGATTCTTCATTTGAGCTCCGATTTGTTCCCGGTTTGCAGCGTTGGAAAGCTCGTGAGGAGAACTATGCATTTCCACCATCATTTCCTGATTTTATCATATAAATTGGCATCAGTTCTTGCCCAAAGTAGGAGTCATGAAAAGCATAGGATAAGTGTGAGAAAGTGCGTAAAAAGTTACACAAAATAAGGATTTAATACCTACAAAACTACATCAATTTCACACTTATCATTATTGGTTCCTCCTATCTGGTTGTCTCATTAGATATTAACTGCTGAGGGTTTACGCCTCTGCACTCTGTAGGACTGAGTGTTTTGGTATTGCACTTGCGCTGTTAACAATCTAGTGGGAATATGGAAAATGTCAATCTTGGTAAATTATTCCTTTGACTCTGGATATCGTTTATCCATGAGCTGAGTCTTTTGTCGTGACGTGCGCGGTCTTCACCGGTAACAGTGAAGGGCTGTATATCCCTTGTCCAAAAGGACGTTGTAAACAGTAAAGGGCTGTATATCCCTTGTCCAAAAGGACGTTGTAACATTGAGGGGTTGTATATCCCCTGTCCTAAAAGGACATGCTTGGCGGTGGGGGTCATCTCTCCCAATTGGTTTTATTCCATTCTTGAGTTGTTGGTTCTTGGATCTATCTTTCCATTCCTAGTCCTTGTGACTACTTGGGTCTTCCTACTCCTAATTGGAACTGAATCTAACACAAGAAATGGATGTTCACTAACTTATGGTGTGATTTCTTTTAATTGGCTAATTTTATCTTTCTGTTATTTATCTCTTTCCTCAACTTGTTATCTTTGACTTGGTGATTTTAAAGTGTCTTGTTCCTCTGTTTTGTTTTAAGAGTTTGACTTCAAGTTATTGTTTATTATTAAAGTTATGTGTTAAAGTTTTGTTTTGGAGAATTGTACCAGTTCCATTCTAGGGAACTTACTCACCCCCCCGGGGTGGGCTGCTTGGTTTCATCTTGCAGGTACGAAAATGTTTGTACAGGTGGCCACGAAGAGTAGGAGTGATTGGGATGGGAATTAGGAATTGTGGAGAGTTATTCTATTTAACTTTCAGTTATGTTTAAGTTGTTTTCTCGAGTTCAGACTGTAACCTTTGTAAGTAGTAATTGGTGAGGTTTTTGTATCGGGTGTTTGGAACCCGATGATCTGTAATCGCCATTAGAGTTTTTATTCTGTTGTATTTATTTTAAATTAGGGCGTTACAAGGGGGATCTTACGCTTAGTGTTGTTGATTGACTCGAAGCTGGGCTGTCTGTTTAGTTTTTGATTAAATATCGGTTAGGATTAGTAAACCTAGATTAGAATGCTAGTTGATTAAGTGTTCCCATTGTTTAGTTATATGTTCAGGAGTCGATAATTGGTAGTAAAGGGGTGTTGGGTGCAGATATCCATCCCCGTGGGTACATCTGTCTTGAATTAGTTAGTTTAGGTTTATTGTTTTCTTTACTTTCCATCTATCAAACCAAAACCCTTCAAAACCCAACAATTTACATTTATTCACTTTTTCATATATTTATGCACATTTACTAAATTTGTATTGGTTAGATTGTGTGAAGTTTGCAAGATACTTTTATAGTATTTTACACAAAAGTTATAGTTATCAAATTTGATTAACTGAGATCCGGTTAACCGTTTATGAACACCTCTAGCTCCTACATATGGATGCAGAGCGAGAGCGACAAGGAGACATGAAAGGGGAAAGATGAGAAACAAGTGTGAGTACAAAATTGTACTCTTTTTTTTTTTATCAATGCACAAATGTTCTCACACGATTACTATTTTGAACACATACATGTACTGTTTGTGAATGAAATATGTATTGTGATACAATTTTTTTAAGTAGATGAGTATGTAGGCAACTTCCTTACACTCGTATGTAGGTAAGTTTCTTTGTTGTTTTTCCATACACTTTTTAACTTTAATACATAACATGTAACATAAATTAATTTTAACCGTATAAAAGGTTAAATAGATTCCCTATTCAACAAATGTAGGGAAAATTACATAGCCCACCCATGACGTTTGGTGAAATTACATACCCCACCCACGAGGTTTCACAAATTACTTTCCCCATTCACGTGTTTCTCCCGTTTTACATCCAGCAACTTTCTTTCTATTTTCGTTCAACTTATAAGATGCTTACATGATGTCTAAAATTGATGAAACTTTACATAGACAATGATAAAGTGTTATAATTTGGTCAATTGCCAAATCCAAAGTTTTTTAAGCTCATATGTGACCTGTGGGACCCAATTGAATATGTGACATGTCAACGTGTTTTCATTAGGTCCCACAACTCACATGTAAGCTTAAAAACTTTGGATTTAGCATTGGATCAAAATATAATACTTTAGTATCATCCATATAAAGTTTCATCAATTTTGGATAACATTTAAGCATCTTATAAGTTGAATGAATATTAGAAAAATTGTTGGATGTAAAACGGGAGAAACCACATGATTGAGGAAAATAATTTTTGAAACCCCGTGGGTGGGGTGTGTAATTTCACCAAACATCATGGGTGGGCTATGTAACAAAACTTAGATTTATAAAAATAATTCTATCTTGTGTGTTCAATATTGAAGCCATATGACCTGACTAAATAGTAAAGATGACACTAAATTTATGACGGAGGTAACATGGTGAAAAATTAAAGATAATTTTTACAAAATAACCCTAAAGTTTACCTAGTGTTTGTAAAAATATCCTTTTACTTTACAGATCAATATACTATACCCTTAGGTTCGTTTGCTCTACAAAATACCCCTTGTTGGTGATAAAACTACACTATAATAAATGTATATTTAGCAAACTAATAGGCAAGTGCACCTATTCGGAATAGTATAACAAGTGTCGTATCCACAGAGAGATTGTTCAATTATCCTAGTCTTGGTAGTTAATAAAAACTGTAAAAAGGGGTTTAGCAGGAGGCAAGCTTGATTTGTTGTTGGATCAGTGCAATATATAAAAAAAAAAGTAAGGTGAATTAATTGATGTGAATGGAAAAGGTATCCTAGGATAGTGGGGGAATTGCCTAAATTACTTAAACAAACTTATAACCTTGTCTCAATTATTTATTGTCTATTAGAGTTAATAATTGTCAGTTACGAACTCTTAATAATAGCCTCAATATTTTCCTGCTCAATCCGGAGTGTAAATACTAAGGTTCATTCCTTTGTGGTACTTTGACTATCTCAAAATCATATGTTGATAGTTACCATAAAAATGCAGTATTTTGTCATAATAAGCATTTAACAATATTTGTGGAAAGGAATTAAAACATATATTAATAAGTGAAACAGGTGATAAATATTTATTTAAGTAATATTAGGATCAAAAACCCCATCCTAGGATACAAAAGAAAATTACTCAGACATTAACGGAGATAAGAAGATAGCACAGATAGATTTTGACATTATTTCAGAGAAAGAACGGGTCTGCTCTCGCTCTCACTGCTGCTCTTCTATTTCTTTTGTTTCTGCTGAGTACGTATGGAATGTTGTGGTGTTACGGGAGAAAATGAGTGGAAGAGAATGGATGAGTGTGGTGAATGATTTCTTCAGACTCCCGTCGTACGTGGTGCAGAGGCACACCCGTTATGGTTGAAGGTGTTGGGTTTATATAGAGGCAGAGGATGAGGTTGATGATAGAGCTGAAGAGGAGACAGAACTGAGGTTGATTGGAGACAGACGCGTGAGGGAATTAAGGTAGGCGCCTGATGTTGTTGATGAAGCAGTTCGACATGTCTGTAGGCTGCAAAGGAAGAAGCAACTTGGGGAAGACAGTCGGCGAAGAAGAAAACTGTCGCGTTAATTTCTGGATCTGCGTTGTATTTACACACGTCCGCCCCCTGTCCACGTTTGTGTCCAGCCATTTCTAGGCGGACAGCTCATGTCCACGTTTGTGTCCAACCATTTCTAGGCGGACAGCTCATGTCCACGTTTGTGTCCAGCCATTTCTAGGCAGACACATTTGCTCTTGTCCGGGTAAAGTTGGGCGGACACAAGCCACGTCCGGGTAAAGTTGGGCGGACACAATTAGCCATGTCCGGGTAAAGTTAGGTGGACACATTTAGCCTTGTCCGGCCCTGTTTGGGCGGACATCCATGTCCTCCCAGTTGGGCGGACACAACATGGACGCGAGACTTGCGAACTTTGACTGACTCTAGATTCTTCGTTTGGACTCCGTTTTTCGAGCCGTCTGCGCCTATGCGTTCGTCTCTTCGTGTACTTTGCTCCTAGCTTGGTTTTTCCTCATGTTTTAACCAATAAATTTGTGAGATAACCAATAAAACATAAACTAGAGGAAAAAACATACGATAAGTGAGAAATGAGCAGAAAAGTGTTGATATAATATATGAAATACACCCATAAAACATGCTCATTTAGACACTTATCACTACCCCTCCGTGCGTTTAGATAGTTAATCGACGTTGAAACTTATATCTGCCATACTCTTATTTTTGTTCTGTGTAACGACTAGTTTGTAGTTCATCATATGCCCTGTATAGTGTAACAATTAACTTTTTCTCAAAATGTCCTTAGACAGTGTAACAGCTAGTGTTTTCATGAAATGCCCATGTACAGTGTAACAACTATTTTGGCCTTTAAATGTAGGAAACAACACATTTTCTCCTTTTACTCATCTCCAACACGTGCTTTAACATGTCATTCCTTCTAGTCTACCAATTTCAGCTTTTGCTACAGTCGATATAAGAAGATGCAACAAATGTGGAAGAGGCGTTGATGTTCTTGTTTAAGGAAATCATACTTTTGCTGGAAGCGTGGGGTGCCGGTGGGAGTCGTATTGTTTTACGTCTTGTATTGTTTGGCACACTGGCAATGTTTCGGGACATACTATAGTTTGGTATGAATGCATGAATAAGATCTACTTAATTATAAAAAAAGTACTAGAAATGTGTTCATTGTAACAAAATGGCTAGATTTGGCAAAGCCACAAATGATAATCTTCTGAATGAAATATAGTATGTCCTTACAATAAAAGCCCATTAGACGTGAATAGCAACATTTACTGACTATGAATGTTATAAACTACCTCCATAAAAGAAAGAGTATGACGCAAAATCAGACGTTGGAAACCAACTTCTATTTTTTCATGAATTTTACAATCAAACGTTGCATTAGTTGGTCAAACCCAGTCTACGAGAAGCGATCGATCTGACGCAAATTATCCACCAAATATCAAAGAAACCCTTTCATATACATTTATCAGTGCACCTGACATGTATATTTATAAATGACAAACTAGATTACATACACGCACACTCGTTCATTTGATTATTTTAATTTCTTTCTATCCTTGAGTTGTGCATAGTACTGTTTAATCCACCCTTTCATGATAGTTGTCTCTTTTGTCCTCTGCTCAATTAACCAGTTTGGTTCTTGTTCATCCCCTTTTGCCATAACAAAATCCAAGCAATGACTCCCTACAAAATCAATGTCCAAAACCAGAGTAATTGTCAGCTATAGCTTCACATTGTCATTAGTCCATCTCTAAACAACAGAACCAACCCTCCTCCTGAACTCTGTTCATCTTGATGAGAGAAATTAAAGGTTTAAATACAAACCGTTCTGTGTTGTAAGAGCAACAATTGAATCAGATATGTCCTCCACAACCCTGCAATTGATACATTTCACACTCGATTGAATCATATGTTTATAAGTATCAAATGGGAGAATTTTAAAGTACATACGTACCCAGCACTACTGAAAGGATCCTTTAATCCATTGGAGAAGATAATGTTACTACCAAATTTTTCAAGAATCATCTTCACATCCTGTTACATACATACATACATACATGCAATTAGTTTCATTCATCATATACTATATGAATAGTAACTAAAAAATAAAAAAAAACCCACTTACGTGACCACCATAATAGCTAGTAATCCAATGTGGACGAGGCGTGACATGAAACTTCTCCTTACAAGTTATTGCGAAATTCTTCATACTAAAAGGCTGTGGTTGATACATATCACTATTCGGACTTGTTCCTTTACTTACTGGCATAACAATCTCACTACATGTCTGCCATTCCCATCCTGAGGAAGTTTCTGTTGGGTAATTATTCACTTGATGTATATCATGACAATCCTTTGTTCCATCAAAAGCAAGCACTGCGTTGTAAATCTTTCCTAAAATGTCTGTTGAATCACCAGCATCAATGCCGTTACAGACTGCTTGTAGTACCGATGGTCGTGAATTGTACTGTGCTGCTAATGAGTATATTGTGTCGAGATAATCCTTTAGCTCACTTGTATTGTTCAATGGCCTAATGAATTTAACAGATTGGTAATCAGAAGAACTATATTATAAGTAGAGAATTGAAATTAAACAGGAAATGATGATTACGTGCAACTGTGGAATTTTTTGGTGAGGTTTTTAAGTCCGGCTGGTGTTGACCCTGTTTTGTCAATTATATCCCATGATTCACGTATTGTCTTGTAGCAACTCTCGCTTGTTTCCTATCAACAACAATAACAGAGGATCAGGTATTTAGAGTTAATTAACTAGTGTCAGTTTAAATAATGGGAATAACTCATATCGTATGTATGTACTCACTCTGAAATCCTTTGTGACGACAGAGTAAAATCCATCTTGAGGTGTAATGTTATCAAAGTAAAGTATTGGTGCTGAACCCGCCATAGCACCAATCGCAATATGTGGATACTTAAGACGAAACCAAGCAGCCAACACTGTGAAAACAATTCATTAATTAGTACTACAGACAACACAACATGCACTATATACGAAATAGAGAAGAATTAATTCTTATTACTTCCTGCATAAGAACATCCGGTGACAATCACTGGTGAATCTGTTGCATTCAGTTTACGTTTCACATGTAAGATCACTGCTACGTAATCCGCTAATGCTTGTTCTGAATTAAAGTACCCACGAACAGTGTCGTTTTTGATAGCTTGCTCGAATGTTAACCCAAATGGGATTGACTCTCCGTAGAACCTATGCTGTATCACACAACAACAACAACTCACTGTTGATAATCGATCAGCTGAATTAATTAATTCAACGTTACAGCAGAAGTAGCACGTTAATAGATAAACTGTTTTACCTCAATGTAGAGTAAGAGAGCACGGAACTCATCTCCATGAGAACCAAGGTAATCATCATCACTGGCGATACCAAGTGGAGACTCTCCACCTAACAAGACGAGAATAGGGGAATTTGAGTTTGCACCTCCCCAGTGTTTATAGTTAATGATATACTTCTGTGCGAAAGTGGCGTAGCTCTCTGGTTTATAATTAAAATGATCTAAAGTTTGGGAGTAGTACATTGTCTTGAAGTCCCTAGACATGTTTTGATTGTTTGTTTGTTGATTGTTGTTGAGGTTAAGTTGGGATTTATGACGGATACCAATGTGTTTAGGGTAGGAGGAAGAGGAAGCGAATGAAATTGAAGGGGAAGAAGATAGTATAAGAAGGAAAAGAGGAGTATGAGATATTGAATGAGAAGGAATTCTTGTTCTTCATTGTAATGCAATGTATTTTGGTTGAAGTGGGTAGTGGTGATGGTGATGGTTTAGCAAGGTTTAATGAAGAATCTTGTTCTGTAATTTGATCTGGGTGTAGGTTTTGTTTTGGAAGAGAAGTATAGTTACTCTGTTTTGCGGTTTTATAGGAAGGTTTGGTGCACAAACAAACTGATGACTCATGATGTGATTGAATGTGGAAAATTTACTTATTTTGTCATGGAACTCGGCATTTCTGACGGTTTTAATTGAATAGGATATTGACCGTCGTCGTTATGAAGAAGACTCGAATGCATAATGAACCCTAAGTCGGTCAAATTGGGAATTAAAATCAGTTGATCAGTGGGCGCGTCACTATAGCGACAGACAGACTTGATCGGTTCAAAGATGATGGTAGTCGAGTAGTCGCGTCGGTTGACAATATATCATCATCAATATCATAAACTTAGCAATGAAACCTTATCCGTCCATTCATGAAGCTGATCAGCACGCTTGAAATGGGAAAATGAAACAGTAAGTCTGTTGTCCATCATCCATTCCATGCGCGAGCGCGCGAGTGAGTGAGCGAAGTGGAGAAAATTAATGATGAATTTCATGATTTCGATGTTACAGGGAATATTACATAACTGAATTGTATTGAAATAAGAGTCACGTGCTAGTTTACATATTCATTCCTTTATACACTGTAATCAGTTAGTGCTGTAACTCAGCAACTAACATGCATATAAATACCTCTTCGGTACAGAAATAAAACAGACAAGAATATCCATTGATCTACATTCTATCTTTCTCTCTGTGTGCGCTCCTTTCCTCTGCGTGGTTGTCTTCCCCTTCATGACAGCTTGCAAGGTAAGTGTTGAGTTGTTGTTCTGTTGAACATTAGCTCATTGGAATACAGGAACGTTGCTTCTTGTATCAAAGGTATCAGATTCCATTTTCGATTCTGTGGCAGTTATGGCAGAAACAAGAAATAGCCAGCTCATTAGAGATGCTGTTCGTGAGTTGGAGGCTACACTTCAACCGCAGATTCAGGCCATGTTTCTTCAGCAGAATGAGAAGATCGAAACGCAAAATGCAAAGATCGATAAGAGTATTGCCGATCTCTTTGAAGCTTTGCATCTTCACACCAATAATTCAGGCGAGAACACTTCCGACAAGTCTTCTGGTGAGACATCCAGTCGCAAGCCTTACTCTGGTGTAACTCGTCTTGCTCGGCTTGATTTTCCACGTTTCACCGGCGAGAAGCTTAAGGAATGGCTGTTCAAAGTTGAGCAGTTTTTCAACATCGATCATACACCGGAGGAGCTTAAAGTTGGATTAGCAGCGATCCACTTTGATTCACGTGCCGCGACGTGGCATCAATCCATCGCACAATCGGAAGCAGGTCAGTTGACGCTTCTTGATTGGCAAGCTTACAAAGCTTTACTCAGGGAACGATTTGAAGAAGTTCTTGACGATCCGATCGCAGAGCTTAAGGCTTTGCAGGAAACTGATGGTATTTTGGATTATCATAATCGGTTTGAGCTTATTCGCACTAGAGTTTCTTTTTCGGAGGACTACTTAGTGAGTGCTTATCTGGCTGGTCTTCGAATCGACACTCAGATGCACGTCAGGATGTTTCAGCCAAAGTCGATTCGTCATTGTCTTCTGTTAGGGAAATTGTATGAGCAGGCGCATCCAAAGCGTTCTTGGAACAACAGTTGGCAAGCAGCCAAGAATGTTACGGTACATAATCAGTCGAAGGGCATTCTACCTACTCCTAAAGAAACAGTCGCACCGATTATACCTAAACCACCTCCGATGCCTAAGAAGTTTTTAACTTCGGAGCAGATGAATGAGCGACGAGCTAAGGGGCTTTGTTTTTACTGTGATGAGAAATATACGCCGGGTCATTATTTGAAACATAAGAAGACACAGCTTTATATGTTGGAATGTGAGGAGGATGAGCAATCGGAATCGATTCTTGAAGAAGTCGATACCATGGACGAGGAAGAATTACAAATTTCTGTCAATGCTTTGGCCGGAACTTCGGATTATCGTACAATGCGGCTAAGGGGATTACATAAGAAACGCCCAATCTTTATTCTTATTGATTCCGGTAGCACGCATAATTTTCTGGACAAGGCTGTCGCAGAGAAATTGGGGTGTCGGCTTCAATCGGTGAATAATACCAAAGTTTCCGTGGCTGATGGTAGTACTTTACAAGTACTAAGTCGCGTTGAAGGATTCAGTTGGACCTTTCAAGGATCTGAATTTCAGGCGGATTTTTTGGTGATTAATTTGGGTGGTGCGACATGGTTTTAGGGATTCAGTGGTTGGAGCAATTGGGACCGATCAAGTGGGATTTCAGAAACTTGGTTATGAAGTTCAAGGTTGGTTCACGGAAGATGGTGTTGAATGAGATTAAGCAGGGATCAGTAAGGGACGTTAGAGCCAAGCGCTTGGTTCCTGTTCAGGAGAATAAATCCCAGTTGTTCATGCTTTGTTTGAGGAAGGTTGAAGACGAAAGCATTTCTGAGTTGCATGCGCTGCATACAGAAGCTCAGATTCAGCACAGACCTCTTGCAGTTGAAGCGCTGGTGACTGAATTTGATGATGTATTTCAAAATCCAACTCGACTTCCTCCTTTCGCAGAGAGCACAATCACAAAATTCCATTGGTTGCTGGAGCAAATCCTGTCAATCAGAGGCCATACCGTTATGCAGTGCATCAGAAAAATGAAATTGATAAAATGGTGAAAGAGATGCTGGATCAGGGGACCATTCAAGCAAGCTCTAGTCCTTTTGCATCACCTGTTGTGTTAGTTAAAAAGGGATGGGACGTGGAGGCTATGTGTTGATTACAGAAATCTTAACAGTTTAACAATCAAAGATCGGTTTCCGATTCCTTTGATTGAAGATCTCATGGATGAATTGGGTGGATCTTGTGTCTATTCCAAGATTGATTTACGGGCTGGTTATCATCAAGTAAGAATGGAGTCTGAAGATGTACATAAAACTGCATTTAAAACTCATTCAGGCCACTACGAATATTTAGTTATGCCATTTGGCTTAACTAATGCTCCAGCTACATTTCAAGGCTTGATGAATTCGATATTCAAAGACTATCTGAGGAAGTTTGTTCTCATTTTCTTTGATGATATATTGGTTTACAGCAGTTCTTTGGAGCAACATATCAGTCACTTAAGGCAGGTGTTTGATCTGATGCGGCAGCATCAACTGTTTGCCAAAGCTAGCAAGTGTGCGTTTGCTACTTCCAAAGTTGAATACTTGGGCCATTTTATTTCAGCTAACGGCATTTCCACTGATCCAGCTAAGGTTCAAGCTGTAGCTGATTGGCCAATTCCCAAAAATCTCAAGCAACTTCGTGGATTTTTGGGACTTGCGGGATATTATAGAAGATTCGTGCAGAATTTTGGTACAATCGCAAGACCTCTTACTCTCTTGACTAAGAAGGATTCCTTCAATTGGACTGAAGAAGCTACATTAGCTTTTAATCAGTTAAAGACTGCATTATGTGAAGCTCCTGTTCTTGCTCTGCCTCAGTTCGACAAACCGTTTCTGGTTGAAACAGATGCAAGTAACCAGGGTATCGGTGCAGTTCTAATGCAAGAAGGACATCCATTGGCCTATATAAGCCGACATTTGCAGGGCAAGCAGCTGCTGCTGTCTATCTATGAGAAAGAGTTACTGGCTGTTGTTTTTGCAGTTCAGAAGTGGAGACATTATCTGTTGCATGCGCATTTTACAATTCGAACAGATCAACGTAGTCTCAAGTATTTGCTTGAGCAGAGACTCAATACTCCCATCCAGCAGCAGTGGCTACCCAAACTGTTGGAGTTTGATTATGAGATTCAATACAAACAGGGAAAAGAAAACTTGGCAGCCGATGCACTTTCAAGAAAAGATGGATCTGAAATTCTAAATTTTGCGTTGTCTGTGTTGGAATGTGATTTGCTACAGCAGATTCAAGCTGGTTATTCTGCTGATCCTATCACTGCATCTATCATAGAAGACTTGAAACATAATAAGGAGAGTCATAAGCATTATTCTTGGCATAAAGATGTCCTTCGTCGGAAGAGCAAGATTGTCATTCCAAATATTGCACAGCTTCGCACAAAAATATTACAGTGGCTGCATTCTTCTGGTTTGGGTGGTCATTCGGGAAGGGAGGCCACTCATCAGCGAATTAAAGCATTGTTTTATTGGAAGGGAATGGCCAAGGAGATTCAAGCATTTATTCGGGCTTGCGAGGAATGTCAACGTTGCAAGTATGACCACTCTGCATATCCAGGTTTACTGCAACCTCTTCCTGTTCCTGATGAGGTATGGCAAGACATCTCCATGGATTTCATTGATTCCTTGCCCATGTCTTTTGGTAAAACAGTCATATTGGTTGTTGTTGATAGACTAAGTAAGGCTG
Source organism: Limonium bicolor (assembly GCA_023374045.1). NCBI lineage: Eukaryota > Viridiplantae > Streptophyta > Magnoliopsida > Caryophyllales > Plumbaginaceae > Limonium > Limonium bicolor. The sequence continues at coordinate 64,745,922 of CM041783.1, forward strand.
CACATTTCCTAGCCTTGCAACACCCTTATACAGCTGCTTCTGTTGCGCAAGCGTATCTGGATAATGTTTTTAAACTTCACGGCTTCCCTCGTTCTATCACAAGTGATAGAGATACCATCTTCCTCAGTGAATTCTGGCGTGAGTTATTTACTCTGCAAGGAGTTGATCTGAATTTTTCATCTGCTTATCACCCTCAATCTGATGGACAGACTGAGGTAGTGAATAGATGTCTTGAAACTTATCTGAGATGCATGTGCAGTGACCGTCCACATCTTTGGAGCAAATATTTGCCACTGGCTGAATTTTGGTATAACACATCATACCACACTGCTACCCAACTCACTCCGTATGAAGTTGTATATGGGCAAGTGCCACCACAGCATCTTCCTTATTTGCCGGGAGAATCTCGAGTGGCAGTTGTCGCAAGATGTCTTCAGGAAAGGGAAAACATGCTTCAGATTTTAAAATTTCATCTGTTACGGGCGCAACACAGAATGGAGCAGCAGAGTAATCGTCATCGATCTGATAGAGCATTTGAGATTGGAGATTTGGTTTTTGTGAAATTGCAACCCTACAGACAGCATTCTGTGGTGTCAAGGAGTAATCAGAAGCTGTCACCTAAGTACTTTGGGCCATTCAAAGTCCTTGACAGATGTGGTACAAGGGCATATAAATTGGAATTGCCAGCATCTTCCTCCATTCACCCGGTTTTTCATGTCTCGCAGCTGAAACTCCATGTTGGCACTGCTTCCTTTTCAACTCAGTTACCTGCTGCTGTTTCTGATGTCCTAGCGCATGAACCTGAGCGTATATTGGACAGGAAAATGGTTAACAGACAAGGAAGGGCTGCTACCCAGGTTCTCATTAAGTGGCTTGATTTGCCAGAGGAAGAAGCTACATGGGAGTACTTCTATGATTTGTTGCGCAGATTTCCAAACTTCAAACCTTGAGGTCAAGGTTTTCCAAAGGGGGGAGATTTGTTACAGGGAATATTACATAACTGAATTGTATTGAAATAAGAGTCACGTGCTAGTTTACATATTCATTCCTTTATACACTGTAATCAGTTAGTGCTGTAACTCAGCAACTAACATGCATATAAATACCTCTTCAGTACAGAAATAAAACAGACAAGAATATCCATTGATCTACATTCTATCTTTCTCTCTGTGTGCGCTCCTTTCCTCTGCGTGGTTGTCTTCCCCTTCATGACAGCTTGCAAGGTAAGTGTTGAGTTGTTGTTCTGTTGAACATTAGCTCATTGGAATACAGGAACGTTGCTTCTTGTATCATTCGACAGGAATCTAAACGCAGTAGCGCAAACGAGTGGAAAATCGAGTTGTAATTGTATCGACTTCTTTTTTTGGTGTCTTTGGTTGAATTAACGCGTGCGTGTCGTGCGTCCATGCAATGGAGTCTCGAATGCGATCGTATATTATGTCTGATTAACAGAAAGAAAGGCGATAGTGATTAACAGTGACATTTTCAGTATCAATTAACCACAAGTAGAATCGTTCTGGATAACTCTCATCCCTCTCATTAGTCATTAGTCATTAGTCATTACCATTAGCTTGGGAACCTCGATCCTCCACGAATTGGAGTAGATAGAGAGTACTTGTACCATAAATGTAAACAGAATTTTCACCAAATTCACAGTAGGAGTAAAGTAAATCAGAACTGAGTTATGGAAGAACCCTAATTAGTTAACAACCATTGATCGATATCCAATCAGTACGTAGTCAATCACAAAAATGTACGGCGAATGCGAATCTTACACCAAACGTGAGATAAGTAAGATAAGATATCCAGATTAACAAAGAAAAACAACCTTTCGTCTGAAATAAGTAACATTTTCGATTTTTTTTTACTTCTTTTAGAAGAAAGCTTGATTGATTCTTACGATGGAGTACAACTTTGTTGTCTGAACAATTACATGTGTAGCAGTTATATTACTAATAAATTTTGGTTTCGATTATATTTGGAATGCAACTAGTGTTACTTACATCATCACAATTAACATTGTCCACTCATTAACTTTAAAATTTAATATTGCTCACCCATGTGGTTTACATTTAATAACTTAGTCATTCTATTCTCATATTATTGTCAAACACTCTTAATTGGCCAATTTACTTATCTTGAGCAAATTGAAAATAAAAAGACTATTATTTCTTAACCCGGCTTTATCAAGAGCTTCATCTGGTTTCGAATCCTTAATTGACACTGTTGGTGTGGCGTAATTAATCACTTCGGAACTATATTATTGGAAGTATTAGTCACTTCCCCTCTTATGATTACATGTACTCGGGTGACAAGCTGACAATCAGGACGTGAAGATCCTGGCTAGCAAGTGTCTCAGCAAGCGAACACCGAATCTACGAAACCGGCTTCACCAATCCTCAAAATCGGGCACCACTAACGAAAACCATGATCGGTTTTCTTCACCACAAAGAAGCACTCATGATTAAAGATGCGTCCCTCTGACATCATGTCCAATCAGTCCCATTGGACAACCCATTATTACCGCTTTGGACACCCATGGTTACCAACTCGCACACCTCCCTGGCATGCTATTAATGTCCCAAGACAGCAAGTGTCCTTTCTGCAATTAAGGATGAGCGGTCGAGCGAAGCGAGGAAGTTTCATCCTTGACAAAAGAGACCTAGCCAGAATGACATCATCCTCATCTTGTTGTGTGTCCTGCGTCATTAGCCCGGCTAGCAAGCAAGTGGCAAGTCTGGAGAAGCACCAACTCCTTTGTCCTCATCCTATAATTAAACAATCAATGTCACATTTATTACGAAAGCGCGATGGGAGGAGATGTACCCAGTACTCGAAAACACTCCCCTTGTACCTCCATTGATACTCGTTCGGTCCTACTAAAAATCTCTATCAAACCTCCCGTGGACTTGGTCATTAACGATCGAACCACGTGAATCTTGTTGTCATCTTCTTTACTTGTTATTGAGCTTCAAACACCATTACAACCACCGAAGAAGATAACCTTATTCCTAAATCCGTAGATTATCTAACATTTTGGTATCATCTATAGGAACCTTCTCACCATCACTTATGTTCATTCTAACTCATACCCAAAACAGCTCCAATGGCACCACAGCTCGTGGTTGGAAAAACCATAAGAAACAACACTCCATCAACTTCACCTCCCTTGGTTAAAAGAACGCTCGGCAGAAACCATGATTCAACTTTCAGACTGTCTCCATAGACAGATTTTAGGCTGTACAACAACAATTGGTCAACCTAGCTCAACGTTTCACGCAACAATAAATGGCGACCAACCATTAAAGGGAAAGGGTGGAAGAGCATGACCCATTCTTCGACGATAAACCAGGCCGCCCTCCCTTCCAACTCCGCTATCTCCATGTACGACGGCTTGGGGGACCCTATTAAACATCTATCACGCTTCAAGTATACCATGACCGTGGCACACATCGGCGGCCATGCCCGCTACCGCCTCTTCCCGTCATCTTTGGTGGGGCGAGTATTCACGTGGTTCAGACGTCGACTGAACAAATCCATCCACAGCTTTGAACAGCTCAGACGACTTTGCCGAAAGGCTAACCAAGAAGACATCCACCGACCTCATAGGGATGCGCCAACACCCGCATGAGGACGTCAAAGGGTACACCAAGCGATTCCCCAATGCCATCACACAAGTACTTGATCAACATCTTAGCCCACTGACACGGGCTGCCCGAAGTCAAGTTCGTAAGAGAGCTAACCGTGATGACCCCCAAATCCTACGATAAACTAGTCACACGGGCTTAAAATTTCATCAATGGGGAAAAAGTCATCAACGTATCAAGAGAGATGGCCATAGCACCCCACAAGTACTTCGAAGAGGAAGAACCCGCCAAAACAACGGTGAAACCTAAAGGCCACAGTAAGAACCATGACACCAGACACCGTGTCAGAGCGGTCGGCTAGAACAGGAGCCACAAATACGGACACCAGGGCCGAACTTACCACTGGGACAACTCATTCAGAGACCAGCAACCCCAACAGTAGAAGCGACCAAACACATTAGAGCTCATGCGCTTCAACCGACCAATGTCAGAGGTCTTTGCAATCACCTCAAGGGACGGCCTCACATGAAACCTCCGACTCACTCCATGCCCGGACAACAAAAAGTCAAAGAGGTACAATGAGTTCCACGCTCACACTGGCCACCACACGGAAAACTACCACGGACTCCATAGGGAGCCCGACCAAGCCTCCCATCACAGAAACCTGGAACGGTTGCTAGGTCTTCTAATCCTAGGTCTTCTAATCCTACCCGTTTTAATCAGGAACTAATCAGACAACCTAGCTTCGAGTCAATCGACAACGCTAAGCGTAAGTTCCCCTAAGTTGTAATGTAGTCTCATCTCAATCTCTTCAAGTATCTAGTACATTCATTTAGTCCCCAATGGTATAAATCTCTACTTTCAGACTGTCCGTAGAAAGCACACTAATGCTAAACTAATCAGCACTGTCAAACCAACCAATTTAACATAATGACAATAAATTGAGCAAACCTAAATCAAAACTCAAATTAACATAAAGACAATCTTAAAAGCTATAATCACTCAATAACTGTCTTCATTAAGCACAAGGACTAAAATAAAGCACTAAAACAAGTTCAAGATTCAATAATGGAGTTTTAGGGATTTGGGGGCAAAATCCTCATCCCAAAGGTACAAGGAAGTTACACAACCATTATAGCATAAAACGAGAGAATGGGGAATAATTAGCAATAGAAAATTGAAGAAACGCTTCAATGGAGGTGAGTCTTCTCCTCCTTCTCTAAATAAAGCACTAAAACAAGTTCAAGATTCAATAATGGAGTTTTAGGGATTTGGGGGCAAAATCCTCGTCCCAAAGGTACAAGGAAGTTACACAACCATTATAGCATAAAACGAGAGAATGGGGAATAATTAGCAATAGAAAATTGAAGAAACGCTTCAATGGAGGTGAGTCTTCTCCTCCTTCTCTTGGGCGATTTCACTGGTTCCGGTTTGGGAGTTCCAATTATCCGTGAACACCCCTAGCAGGAGCACAGTACATTTTTTATACAAGGAATAATACATTTGTAATTTGATTGGAGTATAGTTTATTGATGACATTTGTACATTGATAGAGTATTATATTTTGCCTTCACCAGAAGTCATTTGTTCACCAAGTAAGTATAATCATTAATCAATACTAAATTAGCATTTGATCAAGAGTACATTAAGTAGTTCATTTTCTAATAGAATAATAGCATACTAAGCTCGATTTTTTTGGGTGGATGAAACAAAATGGAACTACGAATAGAAAAACACAATGAAATTTTTTTCCTTTGACAATCTAGATTGTTTTATCTGTGTATGAGAAAAACTGATTCACTAGTCAATGACCGAGGGTCATAACGGCCAATGTCCCAATACCCACCCACTAATTGTCAGTCACATCCATCCTTCACCGGTTAATGGTCATCGGTCGCTAGTCAATGACCACCGGTCAAAGTGTACCAAGGGGAGGGAATCATGTTTCCCTAGTGGGAGGTGGGGAATCAAGCCAAAGGGTTTAGAGGTAATCTCATTCATTCCATTTTTCCTGAAATAAGAAAATGAACTAAACAAACGACAGAAATGAATCATTCGATTCCCTGATAAGCGGAGAATTTACCTATTCATCCGTTCGTTATTTGTCTAATTATTTAGAATATATTGTGTTAAGTTCCCTAGCTTAGTGCTTTATTGTGTCAAATGTAAAAGTATCTCTTACATGCTTTTGAGCTTATAGGTGAAAATGCTCAAGAAAAGACTCAAGTGCCTACTTGAAGTATGGATGCATGGGGAGAAGCTTGAAGTGCGTGTCAAGGGGCTAAGGATCAAATATAGATCAAATGGGAGTCCAAAACTCTTATGGTGGATTCTAGGGCTGCTTCGGACCTTTGTCCAGATATACATGTCCGAACCAACCTCGAGAGTTACCTCTGCCTATTTGAGACATGGTCCGGGAATGTGTCCCAAGAAACATGCTCAGACTAGTCTCTGAAGTTAGCTTCTTTCCGTATGTGAGACATGGTCTGGGACTACTACCTAGACCAAGTCCCGGACCCGAGATTTTGAGGGTAGACTGGGCATTTCAATGCATGGTCCAGGTGTTTCTTCATGACATATACCCAAACCCGAGTCGAGCAACAAGGAGACGCCACACATGGTCGGTTCTTATTCCAGGACCAAGACCCGGACTTGAACATTGGAACAGATCCACATGGGATAAAATAAAGAATCAAGAACAAATCAAATGATCTTTCACAGATGAGAGAGCACAACGGCTACTACAGAGAACATATAGTGGTTTGAGAGACTAGAAGCAACAGGAAGTTAGAGGATTCGTCATCTATTCCACTATAAAGGTTTGATGGTGTTTTCTTTTCCAATTATTGTTGTTTTATTTTTGTTTTTTCTATGTATGGGTGAAATACCCCGTAATTAAAAATAGTGATTAATTAGTCTATAAGTAATTTAGAGGCTTAATTAAGTATAACTAATCAGGGAACAAATCCCGAAGAAAACGGATCCTTAAAATGGATTAAAATCACTAACGAACCTTAACGCGCGTTTTTTCGAGGTAACCGGAAAACGTGTCTTTAAGCGGGTCAAATAGACTCGTAAAAATTTTGGTTAACTAAATAATCATTAATAATAAGTGAAGCTTTAGGACCAATAAATCAATAAAACGGGAGATTAGTAAAAACTGTCAAAAACGGGAAGTTGTGGGGTAGAAGTATAAATAACTGAAACTTATGTGTCCACTTCTAAAATAAAAGTGCAAGTGTGTGTGTGTTGTGGTGTGCCAGCCGGCCCCCCCTATTCCCCTCTCTCACACACTCATTAACTCATTCTTATTTACAAACAAACAAATAATAAAACTACCCCACTCACACATACTCCTCTCTCCTACCCTTTCCCTCCTCTCTCTCACGTGAACACCCCCCACAACACCCTCTCTTTTCTTCCTTTCTTCAACCTCACGATTTCCATGGAGGCTTAAGAAAACACAACACAAAACTCACCTTCTCTCCTTTGTAACTCCCTCAATACTCTCCAAAAATTACAAAAATTATCCATTGTAATCCTCTCCTCAAGAGCTACATTTTCATCTTTCCAAAATCCAAAAACAAGCACTTTCGATTTTATGGGTATACCCCATTTGGAGTTTCACAACCCACCATTAGAAGGCCCTCCTTCTCCTTGTTCTTCTAAGGTAAAAATATTCGAAAACTCCATCTTTTTCTAGCCTTTAAGGGCAAAACGAAATTTGAAGCTTGACTCTTGCTTGCTCTTTTATACCCAGCCGATTTGGCATTTTGGTGGTGTGAGAAATCTTGTTCTTGAGCTATCCCAAACAGCCCTTGTGCTCTTGGAAGGTAATAAATTCTCTAAACCCTAAAACCTAGATTAAAACTTGATTAATGGTTGGGGTTAGTTCTTGGTATTGAATGGTGTATGTGAATGGTTGTAGTGTTAGAGGAATTGAGTTACTAACCGGTAAGAGAGAAGGAAGGAGGAAAACAAGAAGAGAAAGAAAATCTAGAAGGAAAACAGGTAAGAATACTCATTGTGTAGCTTGGTATATATTTGTATGTACAGATTTTTAGTAATGAAAATTGGTATTGTAAAATGGTAATGCATTAGTAGTATAATGTGTAAGAGAGTATAAGTATTTTGAAGCTTTAAAAGACATGTAAAACTGTTACAAAACAGATTGGGGATTAGTGTTTGTGTGCAGGAAATTTTGTAGTGTTTTAGGAGTGTTTTTATTAGTATAGTATGGGAGCTTGTATATTGATGTCTATTGTACAGGTGAAATAAGTGTTGAATTGTGAACTAGAATAGTGGTGAGAGTGTAAAAATATAGGGGAGGTTATGTCAAAATTTACCTAGAATTATAACACTTAGTGAATTTTAAACTAGGTGAATAATGTAAGTTGTAACAGATTTTGAAAGAGATTGATAGAGGGAAGATGGGGAGAGATAGTTAATGTAATTGTAATGTGTTAGAGGTGTTAGAAATGACATTAGAAGAGAAGTTGTAGATGAGATGTTAGTGTTAAAATCTCTGTAGCATAAGGTAATGAGGGAAGAAACTGTTTAAGTGTTGAGTTGAAATCAGAGATTGTGTATATAATTAGCATAGAGTTGTGTATAAGTTAGGAAATGAATTAGCATGATTTAGGGTGTTTAAATTGACAAAAACATGTTAGGATATGTAGGAAAATTGGGGAAGCAATGGGTGAAATTGGGAAAGAAATAAAAACTGTAACCAAGGTTCTGGAACCGTCCGACCCAGACGTTGTGATCGACGTGGGTCGGACGGGCCTTAAGAAACGAAAATAAAACCTTCTGGAATGTCCGACCCAGAGCCGTGAGTCGGACGTGGGTCGGACATGGCTTAGAAACATTCTGTAACGGTCCGACCCAGAGCCGTGAGTCGGACGTGGGTCGGACATGGCTTAAATTTCGAAATCAAACATTCTAATGGTCCACCCAGGACGGTGGATCGGACGTGGGTCGGACAGGCAAAAAATATAATGGTCGAAGTTTCTGACTTCGTCCGACCCAGACGGTGAGTCGGACGTGGGTCGGACGGAGCCTAGACTCGAGACCAAAACCTTTCTGGAATGGTCCGACCCAGAGGGTTTGGGTCGGACAATAGTGCTGGGTCGGACAGGGTTTTTCTGGAACCGAATCTTACTGGAATGGTCCGACCCAGGGCTTGGTCGGACGGCCCAATCCTGACAAAAAAAAAATTTAAAAATTTAATTTATTTTAATTTAAATATAAATGTATATATATATGTATATGTATCCACCATACATATATGCATATGTACATGGAAGTACGCATGCAAACCTTAAGCAAGAATAGAAACTTAAGTAAAGGAAAATGAGTAAGTAAGGTGTAAGAGTAAGAAGTATAGGACATAGTAAGTATGAGTTAAGTAATGATAGCTAGATTAATCATTCAATTGTATGTAAACAATAGACCTGATTTGTTGACATCGGAAGGACTTTGGAAGTACGTACAAAGGTGAACGTATGGATTCCTCATGCCCCGTAGCTATCTTGGTTACTCTGATTTGTGTGTTGTGTGCTAACTGATCACCAAATAAGATAAATGCACGAATCGGAGTTAATATGCATACTTGTGAATGTAGTGTTGTATGATGTTGTATATCTTCTTTAAATCATAGTTTGTATAATTCATGAAATGTATGGATGATAATGAATGTGTGTATGTATGTTGCATTGTACCGTGACCGTTATTTATTGCGTTTGGACTTCTAACTTATTCCTAACAAGCTAACCATCCTAACTTAAAATGGTAATTAAATTGGAATGAGTAGAAGTCCGATATAGTTTCGGCCACGCGTGAGGATGCGGTCACGAGAGGTGGCTCCAATTCCTGACTCTTAAACTGGTCCGCGGCCCAAATCCCTTAAGTGGGTAGCATCCCGGATTGGTGAGTCAAGTAATCCCGATGTGGGACGGTGTAGTCCCCAAGGCCGGAGGTCCCGACGACTAACTTGAGTATAAGTAAGTAAGTAAGTAAGATGAGTAAGTAAGTAATTGAAAGTAAATAATTGTAAGTAAGAAGAAGTAAGTAATGAGTAAAAGAGTAAAGCATTCCGATTAACCCGGATGCATAATTTGGCTAACCTTGTGAAGGTAAGTTGAGTTGTATGCTATGATATTGCTGCCTTGAATTGTGTAATGAAGTGTATAGCATGTATGATGTATGAAAGGCATGTATGTATGAAATAAATGAATTGCATGCTTAGTGGACGTCAAATAGTCGGCGTGCCTAGCTAACGCGGTATATGCGGAGTCCATATGCGCGTTTGCTGAGCCCCTTGGGGCACCATTTTTACTACACGCAGGTACTCGAGATTGATGAAGATGCTGAGGACATAGCTCTATTTCTTTATCTTCTTTTTGATTGTAAACAATGAATTTATGGTGGGTGTACTGAGTAGTACATGGCTGTAGTTTTTGAGTAGCCGGTGTACCATGGGGTACACCTTTTTGGATATTGGGAAAGGAGCATGGGTATAGATGAGTAGCTTTAGAAACTCATTCTTTTGGTAAGCTTGAAAGGTTGTAATTGAATATACTTTAAACTCGGTGATCCAGGGTGTAAGTAATTGGTATATGGTATTTTGGCAAGTAATTTAGTAGCTCGGTACGTTATGTTCATCAGACCGTGACTGTAAGTATTAGTAGCCTAGCTAGCCGTATGGATGTCCATAGTACCGAGCGTAGGGGATTACCGAGTTAGGATTTCAACCGTCTTAAGCGAATACCTAGAAACCTAACTAGGAACTACCGTTTTAATACGGATACCCTTGACGTTCTTAGGAACGATACCTTGCTTAAATTCCAAGACCTTTGAGTCACATCTTGCAAGCCTAATGTAACTGTTAAACATTCAGATGTCAGGACGAGGCCGAGGCCGACCTAGAGGCGAAGCCTCAGATGGAACCGGCGTGCAGACGATAGCTGAGATCGTCGCCGCCACGGTAGCACAGATGCTGCCCCAAGTAATCCAGGTTGTACAACAAACTCAGCAGAACCAAACTCAAGCGGGGCCAACCCCTCCCCCGCCACCCAGAGAAGTAAACTGGGTAAAAGCTATCGCAGATCTCCGACCTCCCTGCTTTAGAGGCGAGAGCGATCCTGCAAAGCTAGAAGCCTACATCTCCGAAATGGAGACTGCTTTGAGACCCTCGAAGCTCCTGCTGGAGTTCGAGTGAGAGTAGCTGCTTACTACCTCAAGGATGCCGCTATGGACTGGTGGAAACTAGTCAAGCACGAGTATGTCAGCGACCCCACCTTCGATTGGGAGTCTTTTGCATCACTCCTCCGATCCAAGTACTATCCGGAGCATGTAAAGACGAAGAAAAGGCTAGAGCTAGACGCCTTGAAGATGACAGAGAAGATGACTGTCGATGAGTACTACCGCACCTTCACTTCCATCCTTCGCCTCCTCCCTGATCTAGGATACACCGGCCAGGTGTTGGTCGATCGCTTCTATGGCGGTCTGAGCCATCGCCTACGGTACGGTATGGGCTATACCAGGTTTACCTCCCTTCAGGTAAATAACGGTTAACCCTTAGTATCATTTCAATTCCTTAAATTCCTTGAATTCCTTTGAATCTTTCTTTATTCCTCCTTAAATGAGAATCCCGGCTAATACCTGAAATTTCAGGAGTGTTATCACGCGGCTTCTCGCGTTGAGATCACTTGCCAACTAAGGGATGAAGAGACCGCGCTGAAGCGCAAAGCTAACAACAAAAATACCAGCACTGAGGAGCAGAACCAGGGGAAGAGCTGGAAAAAGAAAAAGGGGAATTTCTTTCAGCAATCCCAAAAAATCCCAGGGTGAGAGCAGTGCCCATGCTGAGCAGGGCAAACCATCTGAGTTACTTCAGCTTGGTTATTCTGCACCGGTGGCAGCTAAGCCACTGAGATCGCACCCACCAAAGGGTAACTTCCTAATCCAATTTGTATTCGTATAAGTATCAGTATCTAGTATATCCGCGCACATGTGCTAACCCTCTAACCTCAGGTTCTAGCTCCGGAGCCGCCAAAACCTTCTCCGACGGCCGCACCTATGTGTGCAGAAAGTGCAACCAGGACCATCCTGGTAAAGATTGCTTTGGGAGAGACATTAAGTGCTACAATTGTCAGAAGCTGGGGCACACAGCGAATAGATGCCCAGAGAGCACCAAGCCGAAGGGAAACATTCAGAATTATAAGCAGAGAGAGGGCAAGGAGGTGGCATCCGGCGATGCACCGGCCCAGCAGGCACCTCAGGGACAGGGATCCCGGGGCCCTCAGAGGGCGCACCTCAGAGGCCCCTGTCTGCATGTGATTGACCGCGATGGGCCCGGTTCGAAATCCGGCCAAGGTAATCACCTAAACCTTTAATCCTTGAAATAGCATGCCTAGTAGTAGAGTAACTGTATGAGTGAATGCATGAGTAAATAAATGAAGTGTATGCTAAGCATGAAATGAAGTAGTTGACTAGTACTCACCGTAGATGAAATGTAACCTAGGAAGCTTTAGTATCTGTTACCCGATACCGGTAACCTTGAATCAAGAAGAGATCGACATCACCAACCACGACTACACCAACAAACAGTGTCAGGTCATCCGACCAGGTATGATTTTATTAAAGGGATACCTGACACCCGACGCACAAATCTCAATCATCCGACGATGCAACGAGCTAGGAACGGGTCAAGGTGGATTTTACACACCCGAATTCCCCGGGAGCGAAGATGAAGCTGAAGATGATGTGCTTGGGAAAGGACTGGAATCCTTATACCAAGACATACCAGGAGACACGAACACAAGACGGAGCGACGCCACCGACAATACCACCAGAGTTTCAGACCCTCATCACACAAGCAGTAGAACTTGCACAGCAATGTGAACCTGAACCAATCCCCGCACTTGAAGCGGACCTTTGTATCGTCAACTTCTATGAAAAGAAGGACGACTTGGGTTACACCAAGACAAGGACGAGACAGCGGAATCTCTTGAGCAAGGAGTGCCCGTAGTGTCTTGGTCCATTGGTGATGACGCCGTATTCCTGTATAGCAGAAGCGTGTGGACCTCGCACAGAAACTGGTATTGAGATCAGGAGATGTCCTAATCATGGGTGGAAACTCTAGGATGCTGTATCACGGGATCAATAAGATCAAGTTGAACACGGCACCACCGGCAATAATCAATGCCACACACATGAAACCAGGACGCCTGAACCTTACCTTTAGAAAATATTAAATTCCTAGTATCATGTAATCTATTAGTAACGTGTATTAGAGACACGGTATGTATGATGGTTGGTTTATCAATAAAGAGCAGTGTTGATTTAATTCCACTTGTGTCCACCATCAATACTTATCCAATTGTGAATCCAATAGGTTGTGGACTCGGTACCGAAGGTAACCTGAGCATCCTCACCGAAGCACAAGCCGGCAGAAGCGGCACCATCTTAACGGGAACCTTCCCAGTAAATGGCATTGATGCCAATGTATTATTCGACTCCGGCGCCTCTCACACTTTCGTGGCACCATCCTTTGGGAAGAGGTTGAAGCTAGATGCGGATGAGCTACCGAACTTCATGGTTACTCTCCCATCGAAGGAGCGAGTAAAGTGCACCAAATACTATCAATCAGCCACAATCCAAATCAAAGACGAATCGTTTCCCATTTCCTTCATCGAATTCAATGGATTGGGATTCGACGTAATCATCGGGATGAATTGGTTGGAGCGGCACAAGGGTAGAATCCTCTGCGCCGAGCATCGTTTGCTGCTCAAGAGTCCTTCTGGGGTTACCGTATCTTACCGCCAGAGACCGAGAGAGCCTTCGACCACACTTATATCTGCCATGGCTATGTACCGGGAGCTCAGAAAGGGCCAAGAGGTGTATCTTTGTTATGTACAAGACCTGGAGCGAGATCCAGAGTTCAGTGATGAAGTACCTATTGTATCCGAGTATCCCGATGTATTCCCTAAGGAGCTACCCGGCATGCCACCACCGAGAGCAGTGGAATTTGAGATTGATCTATTGCCAGGTACCGGTCCCATTGCTAGGGCACCGTACCGCATGGCACCAGCAGAGATGACCGAATTGAAAGAACAGTTGAGAGACCTTCTAGACAAAGGGTTTATACGCCCGAGCGTATCACCCTGGGGAGCACCGGTTCTCTTCGTGAAGAAGAAGGACGGTAGCCTCCGACTATGCATTGACTACCGCGAGCTGAATGCGGTCACAGTCAAAAATAAATACCCACTGCCACGCATCGACGACCTATTCGACCAGTTGAAAGGAGCCTCAGTCTTCTCCAAGATCGACCTCCGTTCAGGGTATCATCAGATTGCAATCAAGGAACAAGACATTGAGAAAACGGCATTCCGTACCAGATATGGCCACTATGAATTCACAGTGATGCCATTCGGTTTGTCAAACGCACCGGCAAAATTCATGGACCTCATGAACCGTTTATTCAGTGAGCAGTTGGACACTTCGGTTGTGGTCTTCATCGACGACATCCTTGTATATTCCAAATCACCAGAGGAACATGAAATCCACTTGAGGAAAGTGCTTGAGACACTGCGCGAGAACCAGCTGTATGCGAAGTTCTCCAAATGCGAGTTTTGGCTTGATCAGGTATCATTCCTTGGACATGTCATCTCGAGCGCAGGTATCTCGGTTGACCCTTCTAAGGTAGAAGCTGTACGATCATGGCCTAGACCCAAGACTGTTACCGACATTAGAGCTTTCTTGGTCTAGCCGGTTACTACCGGAGATTTGTAAGGGACTTCTCGAAAGTCGCCAAGCCCATGACTACATTGATGAAGAAAGATGCACCGTTTGTATGGACAGACGAGTGCGAGCTATCATTTCAGAAGCTGAAAGACTCATTGACCTCAGCGCCCGTCCTTACTCTTCCAGAGGGCACAGAGGGATTTGAGGTGTATTGTGATGCATCAGGCAAAGGAATGGGATGCGTACTCATGCAGCATGGCAAGGTTGTCGCTTATGCCTCCCGCCAGCTGAAGAAACATGAGGAGAATTACCCGACTCACGATTTAGAGTTAGGAGCCATTGTCTTCGCCTTGAAGATATGGCGACACTATCTCTATGGGGTAAGCATCACCATCTACTCCGACCATAAGAGCTTACAGTATGTATTCACTCAGAAAGAACTCAACTTGAGACAGAGAAGGTGGATGGAGTTTCTTTCAGACTACGACATCAACCTGCAGTATAAGGAAGGGAAGGCAAACGTGCCGACGCCCTGAGCCGTCGAGCACACTCGCTCCATTCGCTACTCGCTTCTTCTAGCTTGGTTGACGAGGTGCGAGATGCTCAGTTGAGCGACCCTTACCTAACCGAAATCAGACAAAGATCGAGAATGGTACATTTGAGAAGAAGAAGTATGACTTCAAGCTACATGAAGATGGTTTGATTCGGTTGAATGGCAGGCTATGCGTCCCCCAAGCAATGCAGCTAAGGGATCGCATCCTGCGAGAGTCACATAGTTCTACTTATCAGTCCATCCGGGAGCCTCCAAGATGTACAAAGACATGAAGAGATACTTCTGGTGGTCTGGAATGAAGTCAGATGTGACAGAATTTGTATTGAGATGCTTAACATGCCAAAGGTGAAATTTGAACATCGTAGACCGGGCGGAATGGTACAATCGATGCCAGTTCCGGAGTGGAAATTTCATGATATCTCCATGGATTTTGTTGTAGGACTCCCACCTGCTAGGGGAGGACTCAACATGATCTGGGTTGTAGTAGACCGCCTTACCAAGGTGGCCAGATTCATACCGATGAAGGACACCTGGAAGGTAGTGAAACTAGCTGAGCTTTTCGACAAGGAGATTATCAGACATCACGGAGTCCCAAGACCATAGTATCTGACCGCGATACCAGATTTCTTTCGAGATACTGGAGAGCCACAAGGGAAGCGCTGGGTACAGAATTGAAGTTGAGTACCGCCTTCCATCCTCAAACCGACGGTCAGACAGAAAGGACCATCCAGACACTGGAGGACATGCTTCGGGCATGTGCCTTGGACTTTCAGGGGAGTTGGTTAGATAAGCTTCATCTTATCGAGTTCTCGTATAATAATAGTTATCACTCCTCGATTAAGATGTCGCCTTTCCAAGCTCTATACGGTAGACCTTGCCGTACACCCTTGTGTTGGGATGAGTCAAGCGAAGCGGTTATAATAGGACCGGAGTACCTTGAGCAAGTACAAGCCGAAGTGCAACAAATCCGAGCTAACATGAAGGCAGCCCAAGATAGACAGAAATCCTATGCGGATGTGAGACGACGCGACCTTGAGTTCGCCGTGGGCGACCAAGTGTTCTTGCGAGTTTCACCTATGAAGGGTGTCTTCAGATTTGGTCAGAAGGGCAAGCTAAGCCCAAAATTTGTAGGGCCGTACACTATCACCGAAAGAGTTGGTTCAGTAGCCTACAGGTTGGCACTACCTGAGGACTTGGGACGTGTCCATGATGTATTTCATGTGTCACAACTCAAGAAGTATATGGCTGATCCTTCTCATGTGTTGGAGCCCGAGAGACTATCCATTGAGCCAAACATGAGATATGTCGAAACCCCAGTGAGAATCCTTGATAGGAAGACCAGAGACACTCGCCATAAGTCTATACGAATGGTGAAGGTCCTATGGCCTAACCATGATGTCGAAGAAGCGACATGGGAGTTGGAAGATGCCATGAAGGCTAAATACCCGCAGTTATTCATAGACTAGAGAGTCTAGTATTTAGAATACGGGTACGGGTCGTACCCCTTTTAAGGGGGGTAGAACCCTTTTGCTCTAGCATTGCTTCGGGGTAAGCATCGCTTAGTGTGTAGGTATTATAATAGATTTGGTATGGCACATGTAGTGCAAGTGAATTTAGTATGGATGTGTATGTATGTGTAATGTGTAATGAATGATGGGTATGTGCAATGTATGGTGTATTGGTGTAATGTGTATTGTGAATGATAATGGTGTATGATGTACTGTGGTATGGTATGAATGGAAATGATGCATTGTGTATGTGAATTGCGTATGATGTTGAAATGTGTATGCTTGCAAGTGTGAAAGAAGTAAACACCTCATAGGTGTAGGAAGATACATTATGGCAATTGGTTTGCATAATGAGTAGAATTATAAAACTATTAACCTTGAGCAACTTTGAGGGCAAAGTTTCTTAAGGGGGGTAGATTGAAATACCCCGTAATTAAAAATAGTGATTAATTAGGCTAATAAGTAATTTAGAGGCTTAATTAAGTATAACTAATCATAAGGGAACAAATCCCGAAGAAAACGGATCCTTAAAATGGATTAAAATCACTAACGAACCTTAAAGCGCGTTTTTCGAGGTAACCGGGAAAACGTGTCTTTAAGCGGGTCAAATAGACTCGTAACAATTTTGGTCAACTAAATAATCATTAATAAATATTAGTGAAGCTTTAGGACCAATAAAATCAATAAAACGGGAGATTAGTAAAAACTGTCAAAAACGGGAAGTTGTGGGGTAGAAGTATAAATAACTGAAACTTATGTGTCCACTTTTAAAATAAAAAGTGCAATTGTGTGTGTGTGTGGTGTGCCAGCCGGCCCCCCCTATTCCCCTCTCTCACACACTCATTAACTCTATTCTTATTTACAAACAAACAAAATAATAAAACTACCCCACTCACACATACTCTCTCTCCTACCCTTTCCCTCCTCTCTCTCACGTGAACACCCCTCACCAACACCCTCTCTTTTCTTCCTTTCTTCAACCTCACGATTTCCATGGAGGCTTAAGAAAAACACACAAAACTCACCTTCTCTCCTTTGTAACTCCCTCAATACTCTTCCAAAAATTACAAAAATTATACCATTGTAATCCTCTCCTCAAGAGCTACATTTTCATCTTTCCAAAATCCAAAAACAAGCACTTTCGATTTTATGGGTATACCCCATTTGGAGTTTCAACACCACCATTAGAAGGCCCTCCTTCTCCTTGTTCTTCTAAGGTAAAAATATTTCGAAAACTCCATCTTTTTCTAGCCTTTAAGGGCAAAACGAAATTTGAAGCTTGACTCTTGCTTGCTCTTTTATACCCAGCCGATTTTGGCATTTTGGTGGTGTGAGAAATCTTGTTCTTGAGCTATCCCAAACAGCCCTTGTGCTCTTGGAAGGTAATAAATTCTCTAAACCCTAAAACCTAGATTAAAACTTGATTAATGGTTGGGGTTAGTTCTTGGTATTGAATGGTGTATGTGAATGGTTGTAGTGTTAGAGGAATTGAGTTACTAAAACCGGTAGAGAGAAGGAAGGAGGAAGAAACAAGAAGAGAAAGAAAATCTAGAAGGAAAACAAGGTAAGAATACTCATTGTGTAGCTAGGTATATATTTGTATATGTAACAGATTTTTAGTAATGAAAATTGGTATTGAAAAATGGTAATGCATTAGTAGTATAATGTGTAAGAGAGTATAAGTATTTTGAAGCTTTAAAAGACATGTAAAACTGTTACAAAACAGATTGGGGATTAGTGTTTGTGTGCAGGAAATTTTGTAGTGTTTTAAGAGTGTTTTTAGTATTAGTATATATGGGAGCTTGTATATTGATGTCTATTGTAACAGGTGAAATAAGTGTTGAATTGTGAACTAGAATGAGTGGTGAGAGTGTAAAAATATAGGGGAGGTTATGTCAAAATTTACCTAGAATTATAACACTTAGTGAATTTTAAACTAGGTGAATAATGTAAGTTGTAACAGATTTTGAAAGAGATTGATAGAAAGATGGGGAGAGATAGTTATGTAATTGTAATGTGTTAGAGTGTTAGAAATGACAGAGGAAGGTTGTAGATGGAGAGTGTTAGTGTTAAAATCTGTAGCATAAGGTAATGAGGGAAGAAAACTGTTTAAGTGTTGAGTTGAAATCAAGAGAATTGTGTATATAAGTTAGCATAGAGTTGTGTAATAAGTTAGGAAATGAATTAGCATGATTTAGGGTGTTTAAATTGTACAAAACATGTTAGGATGTATGTAGGAAAATTGGGGAAGCAATGGGTGAAATTGGGAAAGAAAAATAAAACTGTAACAAGGTTCTGGAACCGTCCGACCCAGACGGTGAGTCGGACGTGGGTCGGACGGGCCTTAAGAAACGAAAATAAAACCTTCTGGAATGGTCCGACCCAGAGCCGTGAGTCGGACGTGGGTCGGACATGGCTTAGGAAACATTGTAACGGTCCGACCCAGAGCCGTGAGTCGGACGTGGGTCGGACATGGCTTAAATTTCGAAATCAAACATTCTGTAATGGTCCGACCCAGGACGGTGGATCGGACGTGGGTCGGACAGGCAAAAAATAATGGTCGAAGTTTCTGACTTCGTCCGACCCAGACGGTGAGTCGGACGTGGGTCGGACGGAGCCTAGACTCGAGACCAAAACCTTCTGGAATGGTCCGACCCAGAGGGTTTGGGTCGGACGGAATAGTGCTGGGTCGGACAGGGTAATTTTCTGGAACCGAATCTTACTGGAATGGTCCGACCCAGGGCTTGGGTCGGATGGTGGGTCGGACGGCCCAATCCTGACAAAAAAAAAAATTTAAAAATTTAATTTATTTTAATTTAAATAATAAATGTATGTATATATATATATGTATATGTATACCCATACATATATGCATATGTACATGTAAGTACGCATGCAAACCTTAAGCAAGAATATAGAAACTTAAGTAAAGGAAAATGAGTAAGTAAGGTGTAAGAGTAAGAAGTATAAGGACATAGTAAGTATGAGTTAAGTAATGATAGCTAGATTAATCATTCAATTGTATGTAAACAATAGGACCTGATTTGTGACATCGGAAGGATGTTTGGAAGTACGTACAACGGTGAACGGTATGGATTCCTCATGCCCCATATGCTATCTTGGTTACTCTGATTTGTGTGTTGTGTGCTAACTGATCACCAAATAAGATAAATGCACGAATCGGAGTTAATATGCATACTTGTGAATATGTAGTGTTGTATGATGTTGTATATCTTCTTTAAATCATAGTTTGTATAATTCATGAAATGTATGGATGATAATGAATGTGTGTATGTATGTTGCATTGTACCGTGACCGTTATTTATTGCGTTTGGACTTCTAACTTATTCCTAACAAGCTAACCATCCTAACTTAAAATGGTAATTAAATTGGAATGAGTAGAAGTCCGATATAGTTTCGGCCACGCGTGAGGATGCGGAGTCACGAGAGGTTGGCTCCAATTCCTGACTCTTAAACTGGTCCGCGGCCCAATCCCTTAAGTGGGTAGCATCCCGGATTGGTGAGTCAAGTAAATCCCGGATGTGGGACGGTGTAGTCCCCAAGGCCGGAGGTCCCGACGACTTAACTTGAGTATAAGTAAGTAAGTAAGAATGAGTAAGTAAAGTAATTGAAAGTAAGTAATTGTAAGTAAGAAGAAGTAAGTAATGAGTAAAAGAGTAAAGCATTCCGATTAACCCGGATGCATAATTTGGCTAACCTTGTGAAGGTAAGTTGAGTTGTATGCTATGATATTGCTGCCTTGAATTGTGTAATGAAGTGTATAGCATGTATGATGTATGAAAGGCATGTATGTATGAAATAAATGAATTGCATGCTTAGTGGACGTCAAATAGTCGGCGTGCCCTAGCTAGCACGCGGTATATGCGGAGTCCATATGCAGCGTTTGCTGAGCCCCTTGGGGCACCATTTTTACTACACGCAGGTACTCGAGATTGATGAAGATGCTGATGACATAGCTCTATTTCTTTATCTTCTTTTTGATTGTAAACAATGAATTTATGGTGGGTGTACTGAGTAGTACATGGCTGTAGTTTTTGAGTAGCCGGTGTACCATGGGGTACACCTTTTTGGATATTGGGAAAGGAGCATGGGTATAGATGAGTAGCTTTAGAAACTCATTCTTTTGGTAAGCTTGAAAGGTTGTAATTGAATATACTTTAAATACTCGGTGATCCAGGGTGTAAGTAATTGGTATATGGTATTTTGGCAAGTAATTTAGTAGCTCGGTACGTTATGTTCATCAGACCTGACTGTAAGTATTAGTAGCCTAGCTAGCCGTATGGGCGGTTAGCGCATTGTTTCACCCGCCGTAGTAAGTATGTAATAATTCCGCTGCGAACTCGTAGGATTAATAGGACGATTAGACGGTAAGCATAGGATTAGCGGTTGGGGTGTTACAATGGGTAGATAGTTTAACTCCTGGTTTGCTATGGATCCCTAGTTTAAGAATTTTACTTCCTTTTGTGTTTTTATCTGACTTGGTATAGTGTGAAGTACTTTTCATTATTTCATTTATCAATATCATGTGATCTAATATATTACTATAGTTTATTTGCTTTCAAGTGAAAACTGCGATATTCAATAGACTACAAGAACACTACCGGTTAGTCTAGATATGGTAATTTCGTCTACATACTAACCGACTATCAAACTGGAGTTGCACTTAATGTTGTTAATAATTAGAAAATTCGTAACGAGAGTTAGTATTTGGTAATTAGAAGACTAAATCGATCTGGGGTTTCAATCTAGAATCAGGATATCACATAGGAAGGAGAATTTGAGAATAAGGAGAAGTAGAGAACCGGGTGTTTATCTGTTCAAAAGATCACCTTTTTACTGCTTTATTTTAGTTTATTAATTTGCAAATCAAATTCTCCCTATTTATAGTTGTTTATTTCCTTTGTTAGTTAGTTAGATATTGATAGAGACTAAACTAGAAACTGGTTCCTTTGATCAATTAATACTATTATTTTAAAAAAGCTACAAATAATCAATTAATACTATGATTTGACAAAAAAACTACAAATATTAACAATATAAACACACAATACATCACTAGTTCAACCTTTGTTAATAACAATCCCTAATTTTCAAACAATCCCTAATTTTCTAACAATCACTAATTTTCTAACAATCCCTAATTTTCTAGGGTTAGAGACTACCTCAAAAAAAAAAAAAGCACGGCGGCAGCTGGTGGGCAGTGGCGTAGTCCGGCGGCGGCGATGAACTCTCCGACGAGTGGTGATGGTGGCGGTGGGGACCTAAAATCGTCTGAAGAAGAGACACAACTATCTGTATGTTTTGCTGTATTTGGGACGAAGAGAAATGAGGAGAGGAAAGAAGGATAAATCGTCGATGGAATAAGAACCCGTGAAAAGTTTCAAAAGAAACCGTCTCTTGAAGAAACGATTTCTATAGTTATAGGCACGCGTCGTTCACTCAGAAATAAGATATGTCGATACAAGAGTCAATTTAAGAAATCACCGGTACAAGAGACAATTTTCGTCTTATTCCTTCGTCGCTGACTCAGATGCTGAGTTGTCACGTGTTTAAATGATTTATACTACAAAAATATGAAATCGTCTTTTAAAAAGACTGATTAATTTTATAAAACTGGGTTTTGGAATTTTTTTCCCTTGTTCAGCTGTATCAAGATCTAGCTTAATGACAAATGGTATCCCAACATGGACATTAGGGTTTCAGGAAAAAGTTGGCTTTATATTGTAAAAAAAAAAGAATCTGATACACGGTCCCTTCCCAAGTACAACTTGCATCACCTGCGCGGTATAGAAATTTGCCGCCCGAAACCCGGCAAGCATATAGGAAAATTGCTTGGAGTGAGCAAGCCACCGGTGAAAGCGCCTGCGCCGGCGCCCGCTGCTCCCGTCCCGCGCTGACGTTCACACAGCCATGTTCCCCAAGGCCATAGCGACTACCATCGCTCATGTTTGAATGGCCCCATCTCCGTCCCTCGAGCTCGGCAGCTTTTATTCTCAGCTGAGATTCATTCTGAGACAACAGGCTCAAACGCTCTCTCTTTTCTCGGTGGGAGATTCTTTCACCCCAATATGCTTGTTTGAGCAGTTTGTCGAACACATTGTTGAATGCCATATAAGGATGTGGTTATTGCTCTAATTTTTTTTTTTTCAGAAATTGAAGCATACGTTGGCTGGAGAGATGGAAGCTCAGGCATGCGTCAAAAAAGACAAGTCAAGGGAGGTGCCTGGTATTTATTGATCTTGCTCCTCATTCCTTCCCGCTGCAGTTTTTTCCTTCTTTTTTGTAGGTTCAGTTGTAGGTTGCCTTGTGACTTAATTATTGGGGCATTTGCTATTCCGCCCGAATTTTGTTGCCTAACTGCTCTATATATTGCCGACCACCGTACCTCCAATCATTGTTGTGATTGTAAGACTAGATATTTTTCCCTGTGAATATTAGTGCTCTGAAAGAAATATCCAGTTGTCTTATTGATGCGTTCCTTCTCTCTGACTACGAAGTTTCTGTGGCCACTCCGGTAATGTAATGGCTTAACACCATGTCAAGTGATAGGTTTGGTATCTTCTAATGCTCGGAATCGGTGTTTAATTTTAACATCAACGGGTTATTGCCGTGATGGCTACAGTGATGAATGAACACGCTTGACCTTCTTATATTGTCAATAGGTGTCTGATCTACATGATCTGAGTTTGTGATGGTCGCTGGGAATTAATGATGGTCACATGTCCTACTGGGTTTGACATGTTCAACTGTTTAGTCGGTTCTGGCTAATCACCAATTATGGATTAACAGGTCGTCTTGAAATGTCCAGATGGAAAAAGGTTGATTCAAGAACCCTTGGAGTAGAGCGTTCTATGATCCCTGAATCGCCATGGCTTGTCCTGAAACTTTTGCGTACTCAAGGTAATGCCACTGACATGTATTTTCAGTATGCATGTAAGAATGAAGAACATCCTCTTATACTAGCTCAGATTTCGATTCCACGTGCAGATTGTTTGGTGTTACTTTGGCAATAATCTTGTTCTCTATTTGTTGAGCTGGAATGCTGCTCATTTTGGAAGTTTTAGTTAGTCTCATCCTTACCACCGTTGCTGCGATTCGCTGATCCTGCTATGAGTGTGTTCTTATGACCTATATATGATAACAGTGTATCTATATTCCTTCTAATGCCTGTGTTATATCCTTGTTATGCTTTTCTTGTTTCCAGGTTTTCACGCTTACCTAGTGGGTGGATGTGTGAGAGATTTACTCCTGAGCAGAATTCCTAAAGATTTTGATGTGATTACAACCGCCAACTTGAAAAAGGTTTGTTGAGGCCATATATCCATTTTAAGAATTATTATTTTTATGATGGCATGCAACAAACTTTGTGCTCAAAATAATTTTTTACGTCTTTCTGCAGATACGCAAAATATTTCACCGATCGCAAATAGTTGGGCGCCGTTTCCCAATTTGCATGGTTAACATAAAAGGCTCTGTAGTTGAGGTTTGTCTTTAGAGCATGGTTAGGTTATCATTTTCTTTTCTTTTTTTTTTTTGGGGGGGGGGGGGGTGTGGGGGAGGGATAGAGAGATCACGAAGGAGAATTTGAGCTATTCCCATTATGGTATTTGGTTTCTGTGGGTGTATGCTATTAGTATTTATCTTGGACTACTCAATTTTTGAGTTTTCTGCTCTGCATTCCAGGTGTCCAGTTTTGGGACCTTGGCTAGTCATGATGCCAAGGAAGTAAATACTCAATCCCTTGAAGTGCCAAGTGGTTATAATAAAATGGACTATATTTGTTGGAGAGATTCCAAGAGACGAGACTATACAATAAATAGGTATGGCCATGTACAAGGTGGCATACTGTAGATTTATTTGTTTTATCTGTACCATTTTCTTCATTGGACATCTCAACATGTTGTCCCTCTAAAATGTATCGTTTGCTTGATTTTGATGTGCTCTACTCTTGGTTTCTTCAATTTATGGCCAGTATGTTCTACGATCCTTTCTCCAATAACATATTTGATTACGCAAATGGGATGAAGGACTTGTCATCTTCAAGGGTGAGCTATTACCACCACCGGAATTTCCACTTTGATATCATTTTCTCCTGACTTGCTAAGTTAAATCTTATGAA
This sequence comes from Limonium bicolor, assembly GCA_023374045.1. Classification (NCBI taxonomy): domain Eukaryota; kingdom Viridiplantae; phylum Streptophyta; class Magnoliopsida; order Caryophyllales; family Plumbaginaceae; genus Limonium; species Limonium bicolor. The sequence goes on from CM041783.1 coordinate 64,770,456, forward strand.
TATTGACCAGCTAAAAACCTTGATCCCAGCTGAGCTGTCTTTTAAAGAAGATTGTGGTGAGTATTTAGGGGTCTTGCTTGCAATATGCTGACAGGCTGTTTCCAGTTATCATATAAAGGTATGTCCTGATAGATGATACATTTGTCTCATGCAGCAAGAATATTGCGGGGATTGAGAATCGCTGCTCGTCTGGGGCTGTCATTCTCAAAGGATACAGAAACAGCAGTTTCTAATCTTTCCTTCTCTATTAAGACTTTGTCCAAGGTGAGCAAATGCTTTTACGTGTCTAGTGATCTGTGTATTGAATTCATATTTTGGCCTCTTTCCTGTAATCTATTTTGCTATGAACTTTCAGTTATATGTATCTAACAGTTCTGTTATTGTTTCACCCTTGGTAGTCTCAAGTCTTCCTTAACGAAAAAACTCTTGCTTTGACTTGAATAAGACTGTGCACGAGTTATGAGCAATATTCCTTGAAAGTATTAAATTCTCATAGTCTGTGTTTCACATTGAATCGAAAAGTTGTTTCCTCAAGATTATAACCGAACTGCATATGATATCTTGTTTAGAGATTCTCTCAAGTATTATCTGAATCCCTTTGTGCTTTTCTAACTGTTTAATTTCCTTACCCTACTTAGCCTAGGTTGATGATGGAATTGAATTATATGTTTTCTTATGGAGCTGCGGAGCCGTCCATTCATTTGCTTCGTAAATTCAATCTGCTGGAATTTTTGCTTCCAATACAAGTAAGTAGCTGGTATTGCTTGCTTATGTTTAAATTGCCATGTATTGTCTTTTCTGCTGACATTCAACTGAATGTCTGTTGTAGGATGCATACCTTAAACAACAGCACAAAGAGCAAGCTGCTGGAAAGTCAGTGATGCTGGCGGTAAGCTTTTATATAAGAATGACTGAAAATCTAAAAGATACCATATTAATAAAAAAGCTATTAATCAGGTAAGTACGAAGCTTTTTGGAAAGAACAATTGCTTCAGCGAGGAAGTCGACATTTATTTTTATATGAAGATGAATGATAGATATTATGCAAGGCTACACGCTTTAATGTCCCCCTTCGTGCCATGTTTCTGAGTTCTCTGTCTTATTCGTGTTTGTTGTCATCTAGCATTCTCTAGTCTGAGTTCAGCCAGGATTTACATGCTGAGTGCTCACTCTCAATTGTAAAGGACGTTGCTCTTCATTAGGAAGTCTGTCTGTATCTTTTTTCAGGAACTTCATGGCTCTTGTTACCTTTACATGGTTAACCAAATTGGTTTTATTGCAGAAATTGTTATCCTCGTTGGATCAAGTAGTCAGCTGTGACAAGCCTTGTGACTGCACATTGTGGTAAGCAAATTCACTGGAATCGTATTAGTTTGCATCACTCAGTGTCAGTATTCTATTATGACCTTTAATTGTGAGGGTAAAGCTGTTTTGATTGTGTTTACTTGTATGCAATCAGGATTGGTCTATTTGCTTTTCACCAGGCACTGGTAGTTAGCCCTCAAGATGCGGTTGTGCTCTGGACATTTGCTTCCATGCTGTATCATGGAGACTGGAGTAAAGCATTAAAAGTTGCAAGAGAGCACGAATTGGAGAAAGTTGATTTTGAGCCTGAGATTTCCTCTCAGACAAATGATCATCAACTATCCGATGATGAACTTGTTGAAAGAGTTTCTAAGTTTGCATCCACCATACAAGATTCTATAAATACTTTCTGCTATTCCAATTGTCTCGCTAATGCAATGGCGGGGAGATATCCATCTTCCATGCTCAGGAATGGTAGTAAGATCACACACATCTTGTATAGTTCCTTGGCAAGGCTATACACATTCCAGATCTTGATGTTGATAGTTCGCTCCGGTTGATATCTGTGTCTTGGTGTTGCTCAACCTTTCAGGTTCTTGTCTCAAGAAAGGCTGGTGAAAGTGTTGGACGAATCTTTGATGTTCTTCTGGACCGTTCAGCTGAATCTCACCATAAAATAAGGGAGAATTATGAGATCAACTATGGTTTGCTAGTGCAAGGAAATGTCTTTGAGAAGCGGTTCGTGATGGGTAAGATAATGGATACTTTAAGCAGTGCAGACGTTGGAGAGAGCGTAAATGTGCTGCAGCAGCTGCCAAGGTCCTGGAGGAGAAGATGAATCACCATCAGCCCGTTAATGTGAAACGAGATAAGGGCGTCCTAGCGGGTGTCCATCGAAAGGTTAGTGAAGTTGCATTTGACAAAGTGGTTGGAAGAGTGATGGATCAAGGGTCAGTGGATGTCCAGGAAAAGGTTAATGAAAGTATACTTAACAATTTGGTAATGGAGGTGAAAAACAAGAAACGGAAACGGGTCAACAAAGAGGAGAGTGGGGCTTTAAAGAAGGGGAGAGCAGCAGGTGAGATGGGTCTGAGAGTAAGGTGTGTGAGGATTCGAGCTTTGGTGTGTTCAAGGATATGTCAAGTACAGAGAATGTTGAGAGTAAGGTCGTTTCAGCTGAAGGGAAAGTGAAGAAGAGGGTGAAGGAGGATGCGTCGGGTAAGAACTTGAGGAGGAAAGAGGAAGTAAAATCAAACGAGATGAAAACTGCTCCCGAGGCATGCGTTTCCAAGAAGTCGTTTATTGCTAAAGAAGCAGTGGTAGCAAAGGAAAACAAGACTCGAAATGGTACTTCCCTCTCGAGTCTTTTCAAGTAGGACACATTTGGTATGTAGATTATTGATTTTACACACGACTTTCTTGTTAGATCGGCTCTGTTGAGAATGCCACAGATGCAATGGAGCCAACCAAGAATGAAAAAAAAAACATAGGACTTTTTTGTTAGATGTTAGATGGGATGAGAGCCATCCCTATTTCACTTGAGGATTTTGATTTGTTTGGGCTATGGGAACAAGGCACTAGTTTGGTATTTCATTGTAACATCTTGTAGTTCTCATTTCTGGATAGGCTCAGTTTTGGTCAGAGAGTATTAATACATAATGTTAGAATTTGGTCAGACCCAATTTCTTTTCTGGATCACAGAGTACTTAGCTCATCAGTTGAGATATTCACATAATTTGTATATTTGTTGTCATGTATGGCTCTTTATTTCTTGGAACTTTACTGCATTAGTGTGAATCTCATACAACCCAGTTATACGAGAGAGAAATTGTAGAAGCCGGACTTCTCAATTTCCTGATAAAAGAAGTGATGGTTGTTTAGAAGCATATCTGTACTTACTGCGTGGATCAATTTTACTCGTGAATAATTGATGAGACCGTGGGTTTGGGGGCCTTTGGGCTAAAAGCAATTTGGGTCGTTAGACAAGTAAAGAGTTATTTAAGCTAAGGGTAGAGTCGGAATTAGCTAGGGTTACCCCTTATGCAAGGCATGCGCCTCTGCTGTTGGCTATTTAAGGAAAGTATGGACTAGGGTTGTAGGCATCGTTGATTGTATTCCTCAGTTCCTAGCTCTGATTTAGGCAGAGCCTAGCTCTGATTTTGGCAGGAATAGTTCCTGATTCTATCTTCATTCCCCCATCCGTCTCCTCCTCTATTCATTCCTAAACTCTGGTCGTAAGCTGATGAGCTTTAGCTCTCTGTTTCCTAATATAAAGGTAGTCTTAGAAGCTGTATTACTTGTTGTTTGAGTTACAAATATCTGAGTTTCATCATTTGGTATCAGAGCCTTGATTCTGTGTGAGGGGTGGGGAAATGGCGCTTAGTCATCGGGAGCTCAGTGAAAGGTACCAAAAACTAGAGAGAAAAGTGAGAGAGTTGCGACAGCTCACTGCACATTGGATATCCAGAGCGTCATTAAGGACATCAAAGGAAACACCGCTGCATCTGAATGAGAGAGAGGGAAGAGCCTAAAGAAGTCAATCGTCAATGAATTGGTAATGGAACCGTTAATGACCAGAGTTGTTCGAAGCCCAAGAAAGAGTAGAAGAAATAAGAGAAGGACAAGGAAGACCAAAACAAGAAAGGAGGTGAGACCAACCAGTAGAGGGTAGAACACCATGTGAGGTATGTTCACACTCTGGTTTCAATAAGAAAGTGGTAGAATCTGGTAAGAGCAGAAGACAGGGAAAGATCAAACGGAAGAAGAGGGAGAAGAGAAAATGGATGAAAGAAAATAAAAGGAAAAAGAAAATTAAAGTATGCTTAAGTACCAAGGTTGGTGGTCACAAGCTGAGGCGGGTTACTAATATCAAGAGAGCGGAGGTTGGAGAAGTTCCACACGATTCAATATCCCTGCTACACACCGAAGGATATGCGCCCTTAATTCCATTGGCAGTAAGTTGAATGGGAAGAAGATGGCGGAGGTCGAGGTGGATATAAAACGAAGGAGGACATTGGAAAAGCGCTGGACTTCAGAAGATGGGGCATGAAGTCATTCGCCAAGCTTGAAACTAGATACCAGCCATCACTCAAACCTCACTTGGCGCTAAGGGGCGGAACAAGGCACCAGTCAGAGATCAACCTAAATCTGAAAATTCTGAACGGAAGCGGTTGGTCAAACCGTCCTTGTTCCCAAATAATCAGAACCAAGGCTACAATGGGGGATTGGAGCAGTATAGAGACAACCCAGTTGGCCTTCACTAGCGTGAAAATACCTCCACCACTCTGGCAGCAAAAGATAAATGAGAATCGGTGGAAAACAATTTTAACAACTGAACTAGAGGGGAGAAGGATATCAAAAGTACAGGGACGACGTAGGTGGATTGGTGATAAGGGGTTGAAGATTAGATGTGCGGGTCTCGTGACGAGGCTGTTAGGGTTCTCTTGCTTCCTAAGAAGGACACGAGTGATAGGCCCAGTCCTAAAATTAGCCAAGGGTCGGGCAAATAAAGAAGAGGGCGGGAGCTATAGCTGGAAATATTTTGGGCTAATTTTGGATATCAGCCTACCTGTTGACACATTGGCACAAAAAGTAATGATTAAAAAGGGGAGCTCTCAACATGTGGCGGACAACAGAACAATATTAGTCAATCTCGTAGACTTAAGTGGGCCCAACCCAATATTGCTCATGGTCCCAGCTGTAGAGATTAGCGTGGGAATTGTATTTCGGACTCAACCAAGACAATTTTATTAAATGAAAATAAGGGCCCACCATCTCATTTCCCAGCTTTTGGCATCAAAACGGAAGAAGTTTTATTCATTTTAAGGGAGGACCACCGTCATGAGCTTTTCACAAGAAAGGAGGCTGAATATCACCACATTTGGGCAGAAACAGAGGCTACTAATTCACGCCCCCTCCATGAAGATCTACAGTTGAAATATCCAAACTTCTTCAGAACCAATGAAACTCTTTGGTACACCACCTTGGGGACAAGGTGGCAGTCCAACGAGGGGGGAGATGATGAATCCATATCACATAGAGATCATGGGCAGTTGGGGGCTAGCAAGAGGGTGCAGAGTAAAGGGGAACCAAACGCTAGTGCAGTAACCATTGCTGCAGCACTTAGAGGAGAGCCTCCGGCTGGAGAACATGAGCAGTGACGCCCTACTACCAGCACAGACTCTTCTTGGTGATCACCACCTTGGGGACAAGGTGGTTGTTAACAAGAGAGGAATGATGAGATCGTGGGTTTGGGGGCCTTTGGGCTAAAAGCAATTTGGGTCATTAGACAAGTAAGGAGTTATTTAAGCTAAGGGTAGAGTGGGAATTAGCTAGGGTTACCCTTTATGCAAGGCATACGTCTCTGCTACTGTCTATTTAAGGAAAGTATGGACTAGGGTTGTGGGCATCGATGATTGTATTCCTCATTTAGCCACTCAAGTGGATAGGTGGGTCACCCGATTTAGGTAGAGCCTAGCTCTGATTTTGGCAGGAATAGTTCCTGATTCTATCTTCATTCCCCGTCCGTCTCCTCCTCTATTCATTCCTAAACTCTGGTCGTAAGCTGATGAGCTTTAGCTCTTAATTTGTTTCCTAATAAAAAAGGTAGTCTTAGAAGCTGTATTACTTGTTTGAATTACAAATATCTGGTTTCATCAATAATTCATTCGTTTCATCATCAATAAAGCAAAAACGACGTGTAGCTACATCACCGTTGTATGATGTATCGCATGTGAAATGTGCGGTGTCATCTATCACATTGGTTACGTGATACTGGTTAACAATGAACAAAGTATGATTGCGTCGTGGAGTGGCGGGGTTATTATGAGCTAGGTTGTACGACGCCAATTGGAATATCCTCACCGTACGCATTAAATCCGTATTTAATAAGGACGTTGTAGAACAGTTCAGTAGCTACGCATCGTTTTCGTTTGACCAAACAGTAGAGCTCAGCGTTAATTAGCATTCCGACCTACCCCCCGCACGCAACACCTTCCATTATAGGCAAAAGCAACCCTCTTCGAATATGAAGCGGAGATGAGTAATTGAGTATAGATAATGTGAGATTATGTATTCCTATGTCGATCTTTGTAATGGGCTGGGCTATATGTATGTTAGACTAGCCCACACACATGTAACCGTTGTGAATGTGCAGTATATATATACTGCAACCTACACTGATAATATACTTTTGCTTTCTATTGAATAAAATACGATGATTACATTCTTTAATCTCACATGGTATCAAGAGCTTTATGAGATTAGGAATGTACCTCATCCCATTACCGCTTAATCAGAAAGTACTATACCACCAAAATATCTTCTCTCCGTCCTTTCTTTTCCGGTCATCTTCTTCATTCTCCTTCCTTCGAATCTTCTCCGCTGCGAAACAAATAAAATCACAGATCGATCAGTCATGGTTGCGAAAAAGAATCGCCAGAAATCGAAGAGGAAGGGCAACACCCCACAAAGGGAAACACCAGAAACGAAGAAGAAGGAAAAGACAGATATCCAGAATTGTATGTTCATCCGTCGGATAGCCCTAGCACCTTGCTTGGGCACAAATTCACTGGCAAAGCTTTCGGAACATGGAAGCGTGCCTTCTTGGTCGGGCTCTCAACGAAACGGAAGATAGGGTTTGTTACGGAGAAACGAAAAGGAGCCACTACGAGGGGATCAACAATCAGACTGGGATAAGGCTAATGGAATGGTATTAGCCTGGTTATTCACTGCCCTGGACGATCCACCAAAGAAAGCGTCATCTACTACTCGACGGCGGCTGAAGTATGGGCGCATTTATGCAAGAGATTCGAAGATCCAGCCGGAACCAGACTCTATGCCCTAAGATTGGAATCTCAAAAGATAGAGCAGGGGAATGACTCCGTCAAGGACTACTATACCCGATGGGTGAAGATATGGAACGAACAAAGAGAAATTCTCAACATTGCTCCATGTACTTGCGGATCCGCAGTACACTACAACGACAGCAAGAAAATGAAAAAGTCTTTGACTTTCTTATGAGTTTTAATAGCTCATACAAATCCCTAAGAAGCAATATTCTGATGCAAAGCCCACTTCCAACAATTGATAACGTCTATGCAATGGCGCGCCAAGAAGAGAATCACAGCAAGCTCAGAAAAACAAGAAGGCAGATGGGTCTGAAAGCTTGTCGTTTGCTAGCACCGGCAACAGTCAGGGACAGACCAGTCGAGGTCCTCAAGAATACAAAACTAGGGTTAAGAAGATCGAAAGCCAGAAAGGAAAATGCACACATTGCAAGAAAACGGGTCACACTTATGAAGAATGTTACTGGGTCAAAGGAAATTTTCCAAGCTACTGGAAGAATCCTCCAAACCAGAACAGAAAATCCCTAAGTGCGTCGGTACCAGAAAATATATATGAAATGAAACAGATGAATCACCTGTCCCGGGATTCAACAAAGAGCAACTATCAGCACTAGAAGAATACTTCAAAGGAGGCAAGACATCTGTTCCAGGAGTTTCTCAGAAGCAATGGCATCATTAAGTGCCTATTTTGATCGCAAATCCTCCCTGAAGTCAGATGATACAACTGGTTTTTATAACCAGTTTGCAGGTACGGTTCTTTCTTCTTCCAAAGATAATATGAAAACCGAATTTGCAAATTCTTGGGTTATAGATACGGGAGCAACTGATCATATTTGTGGCAATTTAATATGTTCTTGGATGAAGATTTTAGTGCCTGTAATTGCTCTGTTCGTATGCCTGATGGACATGCTGGGTCCATCAAAGGTGTTGGTACTGTGAAATTATCTGAAAACTTGCTTCTTCATAATGTCCTATACGTGCCTGTTTTCAAATTTCACTTACTATCAGTTAGAAAGTTTTTACTTCAACTGAATACCCAGATGATAATTTATGCACATAAATGTACTTTGCAGGACCATAGAAACGATAAAATTGTTGATATGGCGTTTGAAAGGAATGGTCTATAGTCCTAGATGAAAAAGCTTTGACTTTCTTTTTCAACAGATAGCTATTGTCAATTCCATGAAAACAGGATCAAATAGGAATACTCTAGACAAATGTAATCCTGCTGTTTTCTGGTTGTGATTTGGATATAAACATGAATAAAAATGCTGTTGTCTCTTCTGTTATTGATGATGTTGTTCTTTGGCATATGAGATTGGGTCATGCTCCCCTAGAAAAGATTTGTCATCTGCAGTTGATTAAAAGGAAAAACATCCCAAAACACTTTGTTTGTGACTCTTGTGAGAGAGCAAAAAACCACAGATTACCCTTTACACGTTCCGTCACCACTAGTAATCAACCTCTAGAATTATTACATATTGATATCTGTGGTCCTTTCAGACAAATAACACATGATCAATCCAAATATTTCTTGAGTATAGTGGATGACAAGAGTAGAGCTTTATGGGTAAAACTTTTACAACACAAATCTGATGCGTTTTCTGTTTTGAAATGTTTTATATCATATGCCGAAAGGCAATTTGACAAAAAGATTAAACCATCAGATCTGATAATGCTTTAGAACTTGGCAGTTCTAATGAGGGTAAAGAGTTTTTCAAAAGTCTAGGAATAAACCACCAAACCACATGCCCCCATACTCCTCAACAAAACGGAATTGTTGAGAGGAAACATCGATACCTAATGGAAACAGCTAGATCTCTTTATTTTCAGTCAAATGTCCCATTAGAATATTGGGGGGAATGTGTTCTCACAGCTACATCCATCATAAACAAGTTACCCAGTTCTGTTTTAAAAGGAAAAACCCCTCATGAAATTCTTCACAATGAACAACCCGACTACACTCAATTAAAACCCTTTGGTTTCTTGCATATGCCCTCATACTAGGACAGCAGCTAGGAAAGTTGGGAGCAAAATCAAAAGCTTTGCGTCCATTTAACTGATACTAGCTGATAGGCAAAAGGTTTCAAACTCCTTCGTCTTCAAGATAACAAACTGATAGTTTCTCGCATGTGAAATTTCATGAAATTGTTTTCCCTTTTAAACAAGCTGTTTCTAACCATGATACAATTCCCCACTCTGTTGAACAACACATTACACCCAACCCTATTTACATATCTGAAGATGATGATCTTCTACGTACACTGAAGCACCACAAGAAACACAACTCTCAGATCAAATCCCACAAACCAGCACAGAAACACAACTCTCAGATCAAATCCCACAAACCAGCACAGAAACTGACATTTCTCAATCCCATTCAAAGCCCAACAGCTGATCAGACTGTCCCTCGCAGATCTGAAAGATCTAGGCACCCACCAGCATACCTTTCTGATTACTACACCAATTCCACACAAAGTGACTATGATCCTTTCACTGCTGTTTTCACACACAGAATCACCAATCATGTCAATCAAAACCAGAGAATTTTCTATCCTTAAATTCCCTCACTGAAATCACCCCTCTCTCTCTCTCTCACCACTTCTGCTATTCAAAACAGAACTGTCATAGAACAGACCCTTGACATCACAGAACCTAGAACCTTTGCAGAAGCTGTAAAAGATAAGAAATGGGAAGAGCCATACAAAATGAATTGAAGGCTCTCATTAAAAACAATACTTGGGAGCTAACCAAACTTCCAAACACAAAAAGGCTATAGGATGTAAATGGGTTTTTAAAACCAAACTCAGAGCTGATGGAACTATAGAAGACACAAAGCAAGACTTTAGCAAAAGGGTACAGCCAAAAGTTTGGTTTAGATTACACAGAAACCTTCTCCCCTGTAGTCAGAATGTCCACAATCAGAACACTGCTGGCTGTTGCTGTAAAAGAGGGTGGATAATGGACCAGTTAGACGTTAATAATGCTTTTATACACGGACATCTGCATGAGGAAATCTACATGCATTCCTCAAGGTTTGGAAATAGATGAAACTGTTAATACCTGCAGATTAAGGAAATCTCTCTATGGTTTGAAACAAGCCTCACGGCAGTGGTTTGCACGCCTTAGTGATTTCTTGAACAGATTGGCTACCACAAATCTGAAAATGATAGCTCTCTGTTTCAGAAACAAACAAACATAAAGTCACTTTCCTTGCTATCTATGTGGGATGTTTTTAATCTGTGGTGATGACACACAAGAAATAACAGTTTTGAAACAGCAACTGGACAAGGAATTCAAGATTAAGGATCTGGGACAGCTCCATTTTTTCCTAGGAATGGAGTTCCTACACCATGAAACAGGTCTTATCATATCTCAGCGTAAGTTCTGTATAGACATGCTAACAGAATACAATATTTCTTGCAAGTATTCTCCTGTTTCCCCATTACAGATCAACACTAAACTGAAGCCAGATGATGGACTGCTCTCACCAACCCGACACCATACAGAAGTCTAATAGGGAAGTTGAACTATCTAACTCATACAAGGCCTGATATCAATTTTACCACTCAATTACTAAGCCAGTTCTTGCAGGAACCAAAAGACACACACATGGCAGCTGCACTCCACCCCTGCAGTACATACAAGGGACTCTCAATTACGGGATTCAACTCAGCACCACACCAGACTTCACCCTGCAGGCCTACTGTGATAGTGATTGGGCATCCTGTCCCACAACACGCAAGTCAGTCTCTGGATACTATATCTTCTTGGGCAACTCTCCCATTGCTTGGAAATCAAAAAAACAAAATAGTGTATCTCTGTCCTCAGCTGAGGCAGAATACCGGGCAATGCGAGCTGTAACCTGCGAGCTTGCTTGGTTAAGTCGTTTGATTCACGAGCTTGGAGTCACTGAAGTCCAACCAATACCGGTCAAATGTGACAACAAGTCCGCAGTTTCATTGCTAAGAACCCAGTTCAACACCAAAGGACCAAGCACATCGAGATAGACATTCATTATGTTCGCCTGAAGATACAAGAGGGACTGATTTCTGTTCAACACATCTCTACAGCAAGCAACTAGCAGACTTCTTAACAAAACCGCTCCCTGGAAAGACTTACACAGCACTATTAAAAGACATAGGACTTTATCTCTTGCAAGATCACCTAGGAACCTAGTGGATCTTGAAGGGGGGTGTGAGAATTATGTATTCCTATGTCTGATATCTTTGTAATGGGCTGGCTATATGTATGTTAGACTAGCCCACACACATGTACCGTTGTGAATGTGCAGTATAATATTATACTGCACCTACACTGATAATATACTTTTGCTTTCTATTGAATAAATACGATGATTACATTCTTTAATCTCACAGATAATGGAAGGTATAACATGACATAATCTTTCTTTATTTATCAATGTGGATTATTTATCGTAAATGGCTGGAAACGTATTATAACTCCTTTTCGTTACTAATAAATAGGATAGATTATACGTATATGGGGTGAACACATAATAAGCTCTCTATTCAATAAACTTTACAAATCTATCCTTTGTTACAAAAATGACGCGTTTCGCTCCTATAGTAGAGAGATCATAGGAGTCCCAACTCACAAATAGTTTGCTAACTTTTAGGGGTGAGCATTTGGATAATTCGGTTAACCGAAATCCAAATTGTAAAAAAAAATTGGATTTCGGTTAATTCGGTTTTTAACCGAATTATCCAAATTTTGATCAAAACCGAATTAACCGAAATCCAAATATCCAAAATCCGAAATTTTTTAAAGTTGAAAACCGAAAACCGAACTGAAATCCAAAATTTCTTTCAATTCGGATTTCAATTAACCAAAATTTAAAAAATAAAACCAAAAACCAATTTTATAAATCGGATTTCAGTTAACCGAATTTAAAAAAAAACCAAACACATTTTTTTTGTTTCATGTTCATCATCAGCAATAGTAATAACCATAAGCTGCTAGAAAATTGTGAATTTCCTAGTTGTCAATTCATCACAACAGAAACAAAAAAAACTCACTCAAACATTAGACTAGTTACATCAAACTACAGGTGAGCAGCGATGAACGATGTTCCAAAAAAACCAGTTATATATAATTAATTTGATGAAAAAAGAATAGTATGACATTATATAATTGAAGGATTAGAGCAATGCGAGATAGGGTTTTGAATTTTGACATTTTGTTTGCCATGTTTAAAGAGTATTAACTATTAAGGAAAGATTTAGGGATTTTTCTTTAAAAAAAAGTTTGGATAATTCGGTTAACCGAATTTTACAGGGTTAAAACCGAAATCCAAACCGAATTATAATTCGGATATTCGAATAACCGAAATTTTAAATTCGGATTGAAAATTCGGTTAAAAATCCAAAATAAAAATTCGGTTAATTTGGATTTTGGATAAATCCAAATTATCCAATCCAAATGCTCACCCCTACTAACTTTAGAAGCAGAAGGGAAATTGAAATATTAATGCCTCAAGTATGTGTTCTCGGCAGAGCAAATGACACATGAACTTCGAGTGAAGAAGGCAATTTCCAATTTCTAGCTCCTATTTTGTAGCTAACCAAGTAATAAAGCATAATATTTTTGTTATTACAAACATACTAATTCACATTAATTTGGTACTTTTTTATGAACTTTATACTAGCATTTTATTTTGTCAAAAAAGAGATTCTTGTAGATGCTTTAATCAGTTTATAAGAGGGTTTTCCTTATTCCGGTTGATCAAATAAGGAATTTGCCTTTCACTTGTGAGAATACTTCCTTTCCCTCAAAATGGTTTTGTTTAGCAAACAAAAAACTCACTTTATGTTGGTTATAGAATACTAAAAGACCGCTTAGGGCTGTCCAATAAAGCCTGTTACCGCGGTACCGTACCAAAAATTGTTTATATCGTACCGTCTAACCAATTGATCGAACCGTTATAATTAGACATTTACGGTTTAGATAACGGTAACTGCTGTTAACCGGTTATATATATAAATTAGTACATAATAGTTACTATGCATAATTTATATAAAAAAATGTTAGTTTACTTGTTCTGAGAGAAGATGCATTGAATTAAATAACATACTGATATTTCAGGTTCTCTTATGCTAAAACTAGACCAAATTAATAGTATGTGATAACATTTGTTTGATTAGTTAACAAGAGATGTTAGTTTAATTATGCTGAAATGAACTTAATTGAAATGAATAACAAACATATTTCTCTAGTTTTTGTTGTATTGAAACTAAACTAATATGAATATCTTGTGACATTTTTTTATATGCTCACTATGTCTATTGCATGATGCAGCAAACACTATACATGTTTTATGCCATTGAAGTAGAGGATGACGCTTTTGGGTAGTCTTCTATTTAGATTTTGATATTTTGAAATTATTTGCTAGGTAACAGTGTTTTGTATATCTTTTAACTTATATTTCAAACTTGACACTATTATAATCAACAAAATTTCAGTTTATTCATCTGGATTCATCAACTTATGGCACAACATAGACTAGAGCTCAAAAGCAAAATAATTCATGAGGATCCGCGACGATGCTGAGGCGATGACCCGTCTAAGCAGGTCATCCCTGCTGATCTGCTTCAGGATCCACCGCAAGCGAGTCCTCTACGTGTTGTTGGTCACTGATGTCACCCCCAAACACAGCTCGGACTTGAATAAGACTGACTGCTACTTCTTACAGGTCGTGCTTAACCCAACCTTTTGATGGAGCCGCTGCCCTGCTATATCTGCGGAGGATTCTATTCCGCCATCTTCACTTCATCATCGACCATAAAGATCATCACAAGCTCGATTTCCCTGTCTTGTTCTACCGTATATTCCGGTGGGAGATAGAGTCATTTTCTAGGGAGGAGCTTCACCTCGCGAAGTTACCTGTTGATGTTAGTGCCCTCAAGAAGATGTGGTTCGAGTTTGACGGGGTTACATGGGGGAAGAAGGCTGCCCCTAGATCCCAGAAGTGCCAGCAAGATGCGGGCGAGGGTCCTTTAGAGTCAGGTCCCCCATCTACAACCGAGGCTGAGCATGAGTATCTAGCGCTGCCGGTCCTAGAGAGCGAATACGTCACTCGGGTGGAGTTTGAGCGATGGATCAGACTTTCTAAGACCGTTTTGATACCCTTGATATACGGTACCAGATGCGGATTGAGACTCTTCATGAGCAGGCTCGCCGCTCCCCGGAGGATTATAGGTCACTGCTCTAGCAGCTTCAGCAGTGGCAGCCTTTTACTCGCCTCTTTTGAAATACCCCAAACCTATCAATGATAATTAAATGTTATATTATGATATAGTAAGGCTAAAACATGCCTTATAAACATTGGTAAACAAGTTAAGCCATAGAAAACACAAAAATGCACCATAAAGACAATTTATGCAAATACTTGCTCAAGACTTTGTGTAACCTTTATTAGGACCCAAAATTAATTCCTAAACCTCATTAACATTCTAAAGAACATGTTAAAACAATTACCAAGGAAAACCAAGCTCAAAAGCATGTTAAAACATAAATTGTGCTTTAAGACTCCTTAAAGCACATTTTTGAAAAATTGTCTTAGAAATAAGTTTTGAGTGGCTAAATGACCTAGTATATACCTTAATCATCATCTTTACTACTTAGTATCACATTAGGAAGCCTAATTCAAAGAATTTACAAAAAAAGCATAAATTAGGCACTAATTGTGAATAGTACTCAAATAGTGCTAAACTAAGCCTTAAGTCTTCCTTGATTAGTCAATGGTCAAATGACTCCCCTAAATATCTAAGATGGGGGCTGGTTTTTAATGGTGAGTCACCACCTAATGTTGCCAGCTTCTCTAGAAAAAGAAGAAGGAAGGAGAAAGTTACTATTTACTTTACTTTACACATAAGAAACAAATATCTACTTTACTTACCTCCCTCCTCTCTCCTATCTTCTCATTTCTTCTTCCTATCCGGTTTCCTTAATTCTATTTTTCTCCCTCACGTCAAAGCTAGAGCACCATTTTTCTTGACCTTCTTTTGTTTGCCAAAGTCACTACAAAACTCCCACTCACAAACATACCACATATTCTTGCTAGTTGGGTCAAGGACATCCTTTTGTACCTTTCAAAACCTCCAAATATGAAGTTGTACTCCATTTAAGGAGCTCCATTTGAGGAGGAAACACATTTTCTGGAGCTAGACTACTCCCTCTTTGGTTCAAGGTAAGAAAAGCTTTGAAAACTCATGTTTCCCTCCATTTCTATACTTAGCCGAAAATTTCCTTCTAAAGTTCCTTATTCCATTCCCTGTATTAGCATTAATTCAAGCTTCAAGAGCTTAGTGGAAGTCTTGCCTTGATTCCTTACCAAACACCATTATAAGGTTCCTAAGGTAATGACTCATTTTAGTGCACTAAACAGTCTCCTTGTATTCTAGAGTTGTTTCCATGAGTCTAAGTGTGTTACTTAGTACTCATTACCTTCATTTGAATATTGGTTAGAAGTTTAGCAAGTGATTAAACTCCCTTGGCCAATTTTCAATCAAAGAGAGCCAAGAAAAAGAAAAGAGAAAGGGCTTGAAAACCTGAGGTAAATGATCTACCTTAATGTACTTTAATGCCTTAAGAAATTGTGTTTATATTGATACAAAATATGGCCGAGATCTTACATTATAATATAGGTTATATTGACCTAGGAAATGATATAAACAAACTTATGAACTTGTGACTAAGGAGCTAATGGCATATGAGTTAGAAGAACAATCATAAAGTGAATTATACGAGCTTTCATAAATTGCCATGGGACTATTGTTGTGTGCAGGTGGCTATGTTGATTAATATGTTTAAATTATTTCATTAAGGGCCTAAGAGCCATGTCATTTAAGAGCCTACGTGCTATGTAATTTAAGATTATTGCACCATATTGTGTTGATTATGAATGTGTTGAATTAGGTGAGAAATACAATGAGATAAGGATTTGGCTAGCTTAAGCTGATTAGGGAAGAAAAACTAGGCATTTGGGCATAGCAATATAGTGGAGAAGCTATGGCAAAATTGGTGTAGAAACCAAGTGTCTTAAGTGTTAAGTGAGTTACTATGACCTAGGACTCACTAGAAGTCATTAAAGGAAATTTGGGTAGAAATGAATTAACTAAGGTGTTCTTATGAGTTAGAATGACCGAGAGTTGACTAGGAGGAATTAGAGATTAAATGGGTAAATTAAACACACCAAAATAATGGTATGAGAAGTGTAATGAATTGTGCAAAAATCTATAGGAAAATGATGTAGAATGCCTTGAGATGGTTTAGGTATGAGCTAGAGTGTATAACCTTGAGGATGATGAGTAGATTGAATAATTTAGTTGAAAGTGTCTAAGAATGATTTGGTATGGTCAAAATAATTGTGAGGGAACACTGGTGAAATACCCCAGACTTAAATATGGTGATTAAATTATTCTAATATGGTATTTAAGGGCCTAATAGTGCCTAAAGAATATTGGTGAAGAAAGTAAACCCAAAAGAAAAGAGAAAACACTTAAAAAGCATAAAACGTAAAAATGAGCGTTACGCAACCTAGGGTTGTCAATCTTGACATGAACCCGAAATCCGATCCGAAACCGACACGTTAAAACGCGGGTTTGGGTTGCAATTTTCAACCCGAAAACATTTTTGGGTCGGGTTCGGGTTGGGTTGCTAAAAATCCGGGTCGGTTTTGGGTTTGAGCTGCCGACCGATTTCAACCCGCAACCCGAAAATATTTTTAAAAAAGAAAAAAAATATTATTATAGTTATTTGACATAACCCTGAATATATCAATCATATTACTATTTATGTTTGATGGTTTTATATGTTATGTTATATTGTCTTGATGATTTTGTGTAGATTGATAGTACAATATTTTAATTTTGGGTTGATTTCTGGTTGATTTCGGGTCAATTTCAGGTTGATTTTGGGTGTCAAATCGATTTCGGGTCATCAGGTCGGTTTCGAGTTGACATAACATAACCCGTTTCGGGTTTGGGTCGGTTTCAGGTTGAGGTGAAACATGAGCAGGTCGGGTTCGGGTTGAGGTCAACCCGACCCGAAACCCGAAATTGACAACCCTAACGCAACCATAGGAGGTATGTGACCTCGACTAGGGTCCTAGATGGATTCCTAAAGCTTAATTATGCCTAAATAATATGTGGGAACAATTCCCGAAGGAAACGACCCATATATTGGGCTAAAAACGCAAACGAGCCTTAAAGCATGTTTTTTGAGAAAACCCAAAAACGTGACTTTAAGTGGTCAAACAGACCCGTAAAATTATTGATGACTATATAACTATAAATAAACATTAATGGAAGCTTGGGAACCATTAAAATTAAAGAAACAAGAAAATTCCGGAAAACGAGTGTTTCTTGCGAAAAGACGAAAATGCCCCTCCCTAACTAATTAATGGGGGCCGGTTTTGGTAGTGTGACTCAGCACTTTCCTTAGTTAATTAAGTCTCCATATGTGAGAAAGAGCAAGGGGGAAAAAGTAAAAAAGCAAAAAGTGATAAAGTAAATAAAAACACTTTTCCTCTCTCTCTCCCTCTCCTCTCATTTCCCTCCTCCCTCTCACGTTTTCTTCTTCTTCCAGCCAGCTCCTCTCTTCTTCCTCCCCAAGGCTGCCGATTTTGAAGCTTCTCACATGGCCTCTTTCCATTCTCTTCCTTGTTCAAGCTTTAATAATGCTCCAAACTCAAAACAAATTACATATTTGTGCTCCCCTCATCAAGAGCTTTAATTCTCTCTTTTCAAAATCTCAAAACCTTGAAGTTGACCTCCATGGGTATAGCCCATTTGAAGAGAGAAGTCCATTTTCTGGAGCTAGGCAACATTCCCTTTGGTTTGAGGTAAGAAAAATCCAAGAAAAACTCACCTTCCTCTTCATTCCTCTCTTGACCGAAAATTTCCAGATTTTAAACCCCCATTGTTGCTCCTTGTTCCAGCTGATTTTATCTCCAAGATAGGGCTGGAGTCTTGCTAGTTGGGTGCCAAATATTTCATGTAGAAATTGGAAGGTAAATGCCCTAATTTGGTGCTTTAAGCACCTTCCCTTGTCCTAGCTTAATTAACAAGCCTAAGGGTGTTGTTTAATCCTTAATCTTCCCATTTGGGTGTTGGTCTAGTGTGGTGGCAATGATGATGCCCATGACCGAAAAATCAAGAGAAGAGAAGGAAGAGGAGTAAAAGAGGAACCTATGAGCTTAAGGTAAGAAATCTACCTTAAGGACTATCTTAATGCTTTAGGAATTTTGGGATGCGAATTTAAATGAATGAAACCAAAAATATGAGTTTGAATGTGGTTGGTTGGTATAAAAGGAAATTTTGGTTGTGTTTAATGCCTTGGTAGGTTATTGTGTGATTTAAGGACCTTGGAGCCATGCATTTAATGATTGTTGCATTATAAAGTAATTGGTGAACTATGGATGAGTTTTGAATGAAGCTAAAGTGCTGGTAGGATTCTTTGTGGATGTGGTTAGTGAATGGAATAGAAAATGGATGAAATGATGCGTTTGGGAATGATAGAATTGTAGGTGAACTATGGCAAAATTTTTGTAGGAATGAGTGAGTTTAGGTGATGTTATGAGATTGAAGAGCTTAAGGTTGACTAGGGGTGGAAAGGAATTGATATGAGTTAATTAACCACCTTGAGGCATTGGTTGGAGGATGAAATAGAGTACGCAAAATCTGTAGCACAAATGGGTAGAAAAGTCATGGATTTTTGCTAGAGATGAGCTAGAATGTTTAACTTTGTAAATGGGGAGTGAACTTGGGTAATGAAGATGCATTTGTCTTGGAAGAATTTGAATGGTCAAATGGGTTGAGAATAAGGTAAAAACTGTCAAGAGAAGTTTTGGAAATGCACTGATGTGCATGGAGTGCAGAGAATGAGAAATGAGAGTGCAAAATTGTAGAATTGAGCAAGAATTGGGTGATAAGTTTGATCAATTATTTAAGGAGGTTTAGAGCATGATTAAGGTGCTAAAACATGCTAGATTACATGTGGAAAGATTAGGAAAGAATTAAGTATGAAATAGGGGTTGAAAGGAGATTGAAAACTATGAAGATGTAGCAGAAATGGGTTCGTCCGGGTTTACAAACTGGTACACAAACCCGGACCACCCCAAAAACATGCCAGAAAGTCATTCCAGGGTTTGGTCCGGGTTTGTCACCCCGGACACAAACCCGGACCAGTGTAAAATTACGGTAGTAAGTGTATCCAGGGGTTGGTCCAGGTTTACAACCCCGGACACAAACCTGGACCACCCAAAAATGCCCCAGAAAGTGTTTTTAAGCAATCTAATGATGGGGAATTTGATGTTAATGATATTAGATAATGATTAGGACTTGTTTGATGACATGTAAAGGTCATTAGGGGTATAAACAAGTGCTAGAATGAATGTGTAAGTTGAGAAGTTAAGATCACATGAGCAAAGTTAAAATTAACCGGGCAACGGGGTTGACCACGAGCGCATTAATCGTTCAAACTCTGTATTACCGTAATGTTAATAGAAACATTCGAAATGCGATCAGAGATTCGAGAATTTCTTGAGGAGCGTGAGGTGACACATTAGAGTAAATTCTTGGTGTCAGGTATGGTTTTCTTGCAACTTGTGTCCTGCCAAGTGGCGCTCGGCTTGTCTATTGCTTGCTCTGTGTGCCGACCTAATAAGATAAAAGCACGAAAACGTTTATTGCATTTGATTTATATCTTGATGCATGTTGTGTGTACCAACCATCCTTGCTGAATGTGTGGTCTAACTGATTGTTGTAGACCGACTTGCAAAGATTAACGTTTGGTTAGTGACTCGTAGAATGAGTCGAACCGCGAAATAAATTAACGTGGGAAAACACACGAGAATTAACGATTAGAGGACAATGATAACTCGAACTTATGAATTTACTCGAAACGAGAAAGGTGACACACGGGACTAATGAACTCCCTTATAATGATTAGTCGACAACCTATATGAGGGTGTGACTTAATGTGAGAAAATAACCAAAACTCCTAAGTAATGGAAGTATAGGGGCGACCCTTAA
The DNA here is from genome assembly GCA_023374045.1 of Limonium bicolor. NCBI lineage: Eukaryota > Viridiplantae > Streptophyta > Magnoliopsida > Caryophyllales > Plumbaginaceae > Limonium > Limonium bicolor. The sequence continues at coordinate 64,790,662 of CM041783.1, forward strand.
GTCGGTGTATACAACAAATTAGGAAAACCTCCTAAGTTATGAGATGGCATCAAGAGAGATGCTACTGACTAATATATATATATATATTTGAATATATTGTTACTAACCTGAGAGTTGGGTTAAGGGGATTGTGAGTCACGCGTGCAAGGAAGAGGAAACAATAGAGCGTTTGTTTCTGACTCCGTGGTCGAACTCCCTTGTTGCAGGGCCGCATGCCACATAGTGGTGCCCTGCGGGGCCGTGTGCCACATAGTGGTGCCCGATTGGAGTGAGACTGGCAGAGCTTACCCGTCTAAAGAGGTAAGCTGGGTATTATGGGCTGGGAAGAGGAGACATGAGAGAATGTTTCTAATTCCGTGTTGATATTATAAAGCCCGGTGGTGAGATCTATACGTGTCTCTGCCCGGAGGCCTACAAGGCTTAACTTAACAATTATTCAAGGGAAGAATAATTGAGGAAACTAGATCGGGATCGAGAGTGTCTAAAGATCTAGGAGACAAGTAAACTATCCGATTGAATTGGATAAGTTAGTGAATAATGAGAACGAGACTTACTTGAGGTAGGGTTTCTCAAGGCTTAAGAACAGGGTAATTAATCTAATGAACTTGATGAGGTATCTTTGTTGGTTGTATTCCTTGCTTGATTACTTATTATGAATGCGAGCATGTGTACGTTATTTGTACTGCGTGTTTTGATTTAAATAAAATCTATCGCATGTTAAGACGGGAATTAGTTGAGTGTGGCCCGGTAGTAGCGGGTTGCACGTCTACCATACCAGCAAAGGTGCTGAGCCTCTTTGGGGCCACCCATTCTTTTTCAGGAACAATGGAGATGATTACCGTTCAAGAATAGGACGGGAGTGATGGTTAAGCATGGGTAACTGGTTAGATACATTTTATTAGTATGTAATGGTAGGGTAAGTCTGAATGTGTTATCGGCATAGAGATTGTAATAGACTCGGTATGAAATTGATTAAGGAGTGTACAAGACTCGGTTTAGAAATTGTAAGAGAATGTTATTGTAATTGTGTAAGTACTCGGGTATTACTAGTCCATCAGACCGGTACTATATTTATTATTAGGCCTTGTTAGCCACGTGGGTGGCTAACGGCGATGTATCACCCCTCGTGTGTAAAGGAATTATCCGTTGTGATTGTATTGATGAACGAGATGATTACAAGTTAATGGTGTAATTAGCAGTAGGGGTGTTACAACTTGGGTTAGTAAAGGTTGTGAGAAAATGTGCATCTTAGAAACCTAGGAAACTAAGTTGCAAATGTTAGGAAATAAGAGTGAGAATTTGTGTAATATAATCAAGATTAAGTGATGAGTTTGGTCAATGGATTAGGAAGGTTTAAAGTGTTATAATGGTGTTAAAACATGTTAGAATACATGTGGAAAGATTAGGAAAGAAATGGGCAAAGAAATAAGTTTAGAATGACAATTAAAACTATCAAATGTTACAGACTTATGCATGGTCCAGGACTTACTCCTTGTAACATGTCCCAGACCACACATCAAAAACTACCGAGAATAATGTGTTAGGGCTGGTCCGGGACCTAGGTCTTGTAAGAAGACCCGAACCAGCATCAGAAACTTACCGAAATTGAGTTAACACATTGGTCCGGGAATTAGGGTAAGTATAAAGACCCGGACCACTCCAATTTTTCCCTTGAGAATTTCCAAGACAGCTTAGTCCGGGAGTAAAGAGCTGGACCATGTCCCGAACCAACACCAAAATTGAACTGTGGGTTAGGAAATGAATTAGAATGAGGGGAATTGAATGATATTGGTATTAGATGATTGTTAGGACTTGTTTGGTGACATGTAATGGTCATTAGGGGTGTGAACATGTATAAGATATAATGAGAAGTAAATAACTTATGTGATTAAGTTTGAACTACAATGAGCTAGTAGTTATTAGTCAGAAATCATTAGTGATGAAATGAATTAGGTTAATTAAAAGGAATTAACCACCCGATTCAATGGATGTTGTAGGGTTTGAATAATTGGACTCCGGAGGAGAGTAGATAACCGACGGTGACGGTGAACGGTATGGTTTTCTTGTAGCTTGCTTGCTAAAGAGGTATCCCTGGGTTTGTGTGTTGTATGTTTATATGTTACGACTAAACAAGATAAAGCATGAAACGGATTTACCGTATTTTGTTGTGTGTTCGTATTACACTAACACGACTTACCCTTGAGCTTATTTACTGACTTCAGTTATTAAACAAATGTGAAAGAACATGAAACACTCCCTGTTATTGGTTGGTTAATACCCGAAAGAGGTTTAACTCACAAACATTGTCTTCGAGACTTCTACTAACTGGAACTTGGGGGGTGAGGAATCCGAAACTGACTCTAGTCATGCATGGTTAGCTAGGAGGTTGGTATCTGTATCAGATCTGTCTTCCATTTAGACTCGTCTTATGACTTGTCGCCTAGAGTCGATAAACAGACTCGGCCACCTCGAATTTCTGTTCGAGGTGGGAGGCAAATTAAGATGGTGCGGTGGGATCACCTAAATACCAATTTATGAATATTGTTTTTCAACCAATGGAGCTAGTAAACTCATTGGCTAGGGTTACTTTTGACCCGACAAAAATAAACAATGGACTAAGGTACAATCAGTTCTAATTAAAGAACGGTTGACATTATGAGATAAGATTAAGCACGTGAATTAAATGATTCTCAAACTAAGGAGCTAAAAAGCTAACTCGCTTACTTAACGAACGTCCATCTGTTTGAGCTATGATTATTTCATATGAATGTGTTATGTGTTATCGTACTTCTTATTATTGCATGTATGATCAATCAATTGCATGTATACGACAAAATAGTCGTGTGTAGTCCCGTTAGCTTGTGGGATGCATATTAATCATACCAGCGAAGGTGCTGAGCCCCTCGGGGCATCCATATTATTTTTCAGATAAGCGCCAGAAGACGTCCCAGCCTGAGAGTAGGAATGGGTAGATGTACTTCGGGTTTGTATTTTGACATACGAGATGTACAATGACACTCGTATTGTAGACTGTTGTAGGAACTTGAATTGGTGGTATGAGATACTTGATACTCGTTATCTTTTGGTGTAAGTATTGTAAATATTTAAGTTCGGTATATTTGGGTCTATCAAACCGTAGCTAGAAACTAGAAAATTTAGTATGTCTAGTTAGTCACGTGGGTGACTAACGGCGGTAACACTGACTTTGTAGAAATTTCCACTGCGTTGTTAATATAAGTATTTGAAGGTTTATGTGATAATCCCGGTTTAAGGAGTTAGGGTGTTACATCTTTAGTGACTGGCGACTTAGTTCTTTGTTTTGTTTTTCTTTCGAACTTGTTTATGTTTATGCTTTAATTTCTTTTTCTTTTAAGTTTGTATTTTCGTTTATTATATATTTTATTTATCTTTTTATTTTTCAACATTGAGCGGGTAAGTCTGTGGATTTGGATAGCAAAGTGGACTTGGGAGTTTTCTATTCTCTAGATGAATTCTCTTTCAATTTTGTCTGTAAGTTTTTTTGACATGTATGGCTTAGAGGTTTTGCTCTAGGGGAGGGTTTCTTGTAACTGGATATGGTTTAGCTAGATTTCCCTACAATATGGATTTGAGAATAAATTGGATTGTTCCTGAATTAACATTATACATTCACCTTCTCTATTAATGTCATGAGTTTTTTTAGTCGTTTTGTGAATCTTGTTTTGATCTGACCAGTGAGAACTAGGAAGGTCGAGTTAATCTAAGAAAATCTATGGAAAATCAGTCGGATAGATGAGATTTTCCCTACTGTTGCTAGTAGGAAAATCAGTCGAATAGATAAGATTTTCCTTGCAGTCGCTAGTAATTCTTCATTCTTAATCTGCCTATATGTGTTTTGTCTAATTCAAGATTAGAACTGACATGTTCTGATAGGTGAGCTCTTCTTTAACTAGGATTTAGTATTAAAGAGAATCCAAAGAATTTGCCAATCCATATCTCATAGGAAACTATAGTATTGCTAATTACATCCATGTAGAACAACCCAAACCCGGATTATTCACAACTCGAAGGCTATTGATTTCCTAATTTTCTAGGTTTCTTTATTAGTTTTAGTATATCAATTTTTTTTGTTTGTAACATACTCCCCCACTCAAAGAATGCGACGTCCTATATCCAAGTCCCATGGACCTCCTTGGTAGGTGTCGGATAGTGCAGACGTTATAATCTGAGTGGTTTAAGTGGTGTAATTAAAATTAAAGAAAAGAAATTAAAACCCAAAATAAACGTCGGGCTGCAAACAAATCCCGGTCGCAGTAGTATAGTGAAATGTAAGCGACCGGATATCGAACCACGGGACTAATGTACATATTAAAGCACCTAAGCGTGTCACAAAGAGGGGGGATTAATTGACTTGTTAAATATAAATAAAAACAGTTAATAAAATTAACTAAGTAAGCGAATTAACTAAACGGGACTCTGGTTCAGATTAATATTATCTGCTCTTTCATGCTATTCCTACTGGTTTAATTATAATTGTTTGGCAAAATTCCTTAAATTATCCTAAGGACTAAGTCATAGCCTCATAAGAACTCGTTTACCAGAAATGCTCGGTCTAATCAAGGTTCGAGCACTCTTATGTAAACGGACATTAAATTCCAGGAAATATAATTGCATCTGAAAATACTAACTCATTAAATCATAATAGAGCTTTCTCCAGATTTACGGCTTAATCAACCTATCTATTTATCACCTGGTCTGATCAAAATAGACTTAGCAAGCAATTTAATAAACTCATGACATTTATTAAAAAGGCGAGAGATGAGCTTTAAGCGTAACAAACTTCATTAAATTAAAACCAGTAAAAACATTGCATAATTAATACAGAATATAATAATTATTCCCAAAGCATATGTAAACTATCCTAACATATTAAATAGATAGACAGAGACAAGAGTAATAGAAATCATCCGTAATCACTCCAGCTCACTCTGCTATTTTGTATACGTAGGCTAGAGGTGGATTTAGTGGAATGTAAAATAAATAAAAATGGAGAAGGCGGAAGGAGAGAAATGAGATGGTGTGTGAATTGGAACTCCAGAGGAACCACGGAAGGAGCCTCCGGAAGGACACCGGATAAGGAGGAATGAAGCTCGTATTTATAGAGGAAGAAGAATAGAGCAGCAGCTCATCAGCTCACTGATTGAGCTCGTTGATTGCAGCTCCCCATTGATTGCAGCTATTGATTGCGCAGGGGACAGGGGTGAATCGCGGGCGTGATTTCAAGTTGCAGAGCGAGTCGGCGAAGATAACCCGTATTTAAACATGTCCGCTAGATAAGTGGCGGTCTCCTCTATCTTGTCCGCCTGTTTATCAAGCGGTACTCTCTATGTTGTCCGCCTCGCGCTCTCTCTGTGTTGTCCGCCTCTTAAGTGGCGGTCTCTTCTGTCTCAACCGCCTCGCGGTCGCCTCTGTGTCGTCCGCCTCTTAAGTGGCGGTTGTGACTCTCTTGTCCGCGAGATAAGAGGCGGACGCCTCTGTTGGGTCTGCGCCTCTCTTATCCGCGAGATAAGCCGATGTACATATATAATATATATGTATATATAATACGAGTATACTCCCATCTTGAATCGGCTCCAGATTTTTCGTTATAAGTCCGTTTTACTCGCCGTTTGTTGCGTTGGAAAGCTTGTGAAGTAAACTACTTGATTCCAACACTTTTTCCTACATTTAATACATAAAATATATCAATTCATATTACAACATAAATCTAGGAGAATCATAAGATAAGTGAGAAATATTACTTAAAATACTACAAATTGTAAGGTAATTAAACCCTTAAAAGTCTATATATTTCGCACTTATCAGATAGCTCATCCCAAGATGGTCCTAAGTCCAATCTGATACCATTTTGTAACACCCCATTCGGGCTTGAAAACTAGCCCCTTGAAGCCTTTTGTCCTCACATGGGCTTAAAAGTGGAAGGTCTTGTTGTTATAGTCAACCCATATGTATTCTTATAAACTATTCACATTACTACTCATATCCCGATGTGGAACGGGGGTATTACAAGTCCCCAACCACTATATCCCAGTAAGAATTCAAGAAGACGCCATTAATACCATTTGGCCCCGGGGCATTGTTTGGGCTATATCTTTTAGAGCTCGCAAGACTTTCTACCTTATGAATGGTTGCCCCAAAGATTGGCATGGAAGATGTCCGCAGGGATTCTACCTCCAACACACGTGTTGAGGTGATGGTTGAAAGTTTGGTTGCTGGTGTGGAAAGATCCTCAGAGTATCGCTAGCAATCTCAGCAATGACAACCCAGTTATCAGCTCTTGTGCCCCTGCATCCTTGATTTCATGAATTACATTCTTCCTCTTTTTTGCTTGGACTTTGTGATAAAGGAAATGGGTATTTCTATCCCCCTTCTTAATCCATTTATGTCGCGATCTCTGCGCCCATCGGGTCTCATATCTAAGGATAAGGATGTCCATTTCTCTATTCAAGGCCTTGCAAGTCACCAGGTTTTGTTTAGATGGGTTGAGGTACCTAGTCGATCAATTTCTTCCTGAAGCTCCATCAACTTAAGGTTTTCTCTCTAAACTTTCTACTCCCCCATGCCTTTAATCTCCCCAGATAGGGCAACTTTCCCTGTAAATCCTCCATTAATACAACTACGCCAAAATTCATATACGATGGCTCTACAGTCTGGCTTCTCTGCCTATCAATTTTCAAACCTGAAAAGAGATTTTCCTCTCCTTTGCAAATTCTCAGTAAGAGGCTTAATAAGTCGATGGTTCGACCTGCCTCACCTTAGGTGAACATTCCGAGCATTTGGATACAAATCCATCCAAGCTGAATTAGTTATATCAAGTCCACACTTTGTATTGTCCCTTCCCTTCTCCTGTTCGTAAAGGTGTAAATATCTCCAACATAGCCTAGATCTCTTAGTTGGTTATCACTTAGGAAATTTCTAAAAAATTCCATTCTAGCCCGACTTCTCTCGCCCCTCCCGCGTTGTTCATAGCGAAAAAAAGATTTCATTGAAGTCTCTATTAAAATCCAAGCCATAGAACCAGAGAACCTTTGAAACTGTTGGATAAGGGCCCAAGTTCGCCATCTTTCTGACGGATTCGACCACCATATAGATTCCTGTACAAAACCGTCTCGTTCCCAAACCACCAACGATGTGACAGTCTATGTCATGGATTGAGTATGAAAGGATCTTAAGGTTAATGAAGTCTCTCCAGTAGATAGCAATTCCTCCACTTCTTTTAGTGCTATCAACTGTTATTCCATTGTAACCTCTCAGTGCTCGTCCAAAGCCAACCATTTCTCTTCCTGATCTTTTCGCTTTACATAGGAATATGACATATGGTATTCATTTCCAATCATGTTCAAACCACCCTCTAGATTCTGGCCTTCCCAGACCTTGACAATTAAGGGAGAGAAACTTATTGAAGAGCAGTCAGATTAAATAGTGCAACCAATTCAGCAATCAATTTCTGTTGTGCAAAATAATGGTTAAACTATTTTGCTAACTATGGGCAGTGAACCCAATCATACAACAAGGTCGTATCCACAGGGACTTCGTAACTATCTAATCAATTATAAGCTTAGTAAATATGCAAGAAGATAAATAAAAGTGCATAAACTTAAATTGGGGGTTTTGGGTTTTTTGTTTGATTAAGAAAAGATAAAAGAAAACAATACAACTAAACTAACTAAACTAGGATAGATGTAGCTCGGGATGGCTCTTTGCACCCATCATCCCTTTACCACCAATTGTCAACTCTAGAGCTCATAGCTAAACAACGGGAGCACTCAATTAATTAGTAACCTAATCTAGGCCTACTAATCTTAACCGACTTAATTGGAACTTCTCAATCAGCTAAACCCCGGGTCAATCGATAGCACTAAGCTCAAGTTCCCCTAAAGCTGCAATGTAATCAAATCTCAAAATCATCAAAGTTCGAGTACATTGGTTTAATCCACTTGGTCTAGATTTCTATCTCAGAATCATATGTTGATGGAAATCCACACTAATTGCTAAACTAATCGGCAACATTAATCCAACCAATTTAGCAAATTGATAATTACTTGAGCAAACCCTAAATAAATCCCCAAATCATTGGAAACCAAATTAGAAGCCAATAACACTCAACAATCATCTCAAATAAGCACAAGGACTAAAATAAAGCATTAACTGAATTCAAGAATCAACAGTGGAGAATTAAGGAGAGTTGGGGCAAAACCCCCATCCCAAACTACAAGGATTGTACACAGCCATTAAAGAGTGCAAAACAAGAGAGGGGATAGAATTAGCCATTAGAGGAGCTTGGAAGCTAGGGGGAAGGTGAGCTTTTCTTCTCTTCTTCCTTTTCTTCTTCTTTGGCCTCTCAAAATCGCCTCTCCCTCTCTATTTTCGGGTGTGTGAAGTGTTGAATGAAGATTGAAGCCCCCATTTCTGCGTTTTAAATCGCGCTTTCTGGGAAAATTTCCGTTCCGGCCGCCCCACAGGGGTGGTCGGCTTGGGGCGATCCGGACCAGAAGAGAAATTACGTGTGCGAACTTAACCTGACCGCCCCACAGGGGAGGTCCGGACTAGAAGCAAAACAAATACTCTATGTACTTCGTTATAGCTCTGATTTTGGATCCGTTTACGCCTACGTGTTCGTATCTTCATCTACTTTATTTCTAGCTATGTTATTCCTCCCGTTTTAGCAATAATTGTGTAAAAACACCAATAAAACACAATACTAGAGGAAAACTAGCTAGAGTGAAGAAATGAACATGAAAAGTGTTGGTAAAACATAGGAAATATACCCCTAAAATATGCTTATTTGGACACTCATCAATTTCACACATATACATTGAATAGTACTGAGTTCAACCGAGATCGAACATGCAACTAGAAAGAGTACTTAAACTGACTTCATGAGCTTCAGATTCAACTGAGATCAGATATGTAACTGGGGAATGTACTGTAATAATCGATCCCAACATCAAACATGCAGCTAGGAAAATCACTTGAATTGCCTACAAGATTAGTCATGTAGGTCGAGCAGGCACGTCCCCAATCCAGCAAGCACAATTTGGGGTTAGTCTGAGCATAATGGAGTCCACTAGGTTAGAGGTCAAAAACCTTCGACGGGAAGGAGGAGACTCTCAACTTGGAGAGCAGTAGCTGAAAATCAACTTGGGATTGTACCTTGTGATGTGCTTGAGAATGTCAAGGTTGTGTATTGAGATGGTCAAAGCTGGTCACGCACGGTGATAGTCATGGCGAGCTTGCTATGACTGATCTAATTGTTAAGTTGTTGTCTAACCTTTTATTTATATAGGTGAACTTTTTTAAAATATGGAAGTGGTCATTCACTTGTTTCTTTCCCAGCTTTGTACATTTGGTTTGAAGATTACATACAATAAGAAAAAACAAATTAAACCACTTTGAAAAAAATCAACAAACTACATGTGTAACGATATACAAGACAGCTAAGAATTTCTGAGAGGACTGAATGAAAATCGTCTTTAACATTCTAATAGTATGCGTGACATTAATGACAACCCGACGATCAAAATTCTGTTTCGTGTCTTTGTTTCCCGTTGCATTCAGATCTGTTCTAGTGATGAGGACCGGTTTATTATATCATTTTCCCTAAAAATAAAAGTCGATCCATTCTATTCCATTCCATTATAGTAGTAGGTACAAACTACAAAGATCAGTGGTCCATTTATAAAGACATTTCTTATTTTTTAAAAAACTAATATAGAAAGGCCAAAAAAAAAAAAAGTGACGTGGAGGTTAGGAGCCTCATTGCATTGGAGCCTGCACTTGACCAACCAGGCTACCCGGCCAGAGCGTATGTCGCAGACTCGCAGCTGCCTCCTCTTTTTCTCTCCATCACGGAAAGCGAGCTACACAGACTACTAATTAATTGAGTAATTAAGTGTAGTAATCTCCTTTTTTATTTTAACAATAACGGGTTAAACCCAATTAAGTAGTATGACAAATTAAATAATTCTGTATTTGAAAGCACATGCAGGTTGGATGGTACCACTGCCAGACGGACAACCAAACCAAGCCTCCCTAGCTATAATAATACTGTTGTTGTAGTAGTATATACAGATATGACCGTTAGCAGCAGAGCGGACACTCTCTCTAGTGTGAAAAGTGGAAAATAAAAAAGGAGAAAACCAAACCAGCAAAGCAAGCAGCATAACAAGCAACGTCCACATGAGTATTCACTAGCCGTTGCGTTTGAAAAAAAATCAATACACTGAACAGACAGTGTCCCTATATTTACGTTTTATTTTAACCCCACCTATAATATCCCCTACCCATCTTTTTTTCATTCCAGTCGGTCGTCTCTCTCTCTCTGCCCACATTCCTCAGTTTAAGAGAGGGGGAAGGGAGTGAGTGAGTGAGTGAAGGAAGGAGAGATTGAATTGAGTTTGAGTACATTTAGATGCTCCTCCTCCTCCTCTAGCGTATCATTGTTCTTCTGGGTTGTGTGTGGTGAATCGTCACGGGGGAGTGTATAGATAGATAGATAGAGATCTTAATCAACATGATGAATCACAGACAAAACAATCCAGCTCTATTCAGACCTACAACAACCAACTCACAAGGTAGATAGAGATTAGAAATCAATAGTTGAGTTTCTCAACTGGGTTTGTTTCAATCTTGACTCGTAGGATGAACCGAAAATGTATCGGTTTCTACCGTATTACGTCTAGGGAACAGTGATTCACAATTCAAATACAAACCTTTTCTTTCCTTCTATGTAACTATTTGAATTGGGGTTTTTTAGTATTTTTCTCATGATGTGTAAATCTTTGAAATTATGAAGGTCGAGCTGAAATGGAAACGGGGACGAGAAGAAAACCCGCAGCCATTGGTGGTGGTGCTGCAGATGCAAACGGAATAGTCGAAGAGCTTTGGGTTTAATTAACCAGAATCTAGTTGGTTCTAATCAAACTGGTTATCCCTGTATTGTTACAAAACGAGCCTTGACACAGTACCGTCTCATTTCCTTTCCCCTCTTTCTCTCTCTCTAATAATAGACTCCAATTTCCTGATACTGGGTTTCTGTGTTTGCTCATTTTGTTTTGAATATCTATTGTTCTGCAGAGAATGTGTTATCTACGATGAGAATTCTGGATACCCAGTTAAAAGACCAATCACCAGGTTGTTAAAACATGATATCCTGATCCGTGTTACGATTCAAGATTCAGTTCAACCCCTATTGTTTCTAATTTACTTCTCTTGCTCCATTTTTCTCCAGGAAATTCGCAGCTCAGGTTCAACATAATCAGCTGAACCAACAAATTCCACCACAGCCGGTATAATAATTACCCTTTTATCTGTATCCCTTAGTTTTATCTACTTTTAACTAGATCTCTGTTGATGTTTTTTTAATTGTTCACACATTGTTTGTTCAATCACAGCAAAAAGAGAACAAGAAACCGGATGATGATGTAGTAGAAGTAGAAATACCCATTCAAAATTCAAAAAAAGTAGAGGATACCAAAATCATAGATGTAAATGAGGAGGAGGAGGACAGCGACAGCACAAGTTCAACAGATTTGCAGCCTATGCCAATGTCCCCTGAAACAGCAATTGGAGGAGGAGGAGCAGGAGACACAAAGATGGTGAGTGACAGCAGATGACTATATGATTCTACCTCCTCCATTCTAAGCTAATCCAACAAAGAAGAGGAGAGTCATATAATAATATACCACTTCTTCTCATTATCTACAGGAGGAAGTGGAGATGGAAGATATATTTGAAGAGGCTGTATTAGATATTGATGGCTGTGATGCAAAGAACCCACTTGCTGTTGCAGACTACGTGGTGGATCTCTACACTTACTATAGAAAAAATGGAGGTAAGGAAATAAATGAAACTCAAATCAATTAAAAGATTCTCAAAACCTCTTTGTTCATTTCGGTTTATATTATATTCCAATGAAAAACATTGTAATTGGTGGGTATCTGTGTGTGTGTGTATGGTGAATGATTTGCAGCAGGGTTGTATTTAGTGTCACCTGATTACATGAGTAACCAATTTGATCAATCATAAGATGAGAGCCATACTCATTGACTGGCTAATTGAGGTATACTCGATCACCTGAACCTCTTACTGATTGATTGATTCCTCTGAAATGAATTGAGAAATCTTTGTCATTTGGGCTGTGAAGTTGAGATTGTGATGAATAATGCCAGGTACATTACAAGTTTGAGCTGAGGGATGAGACATTGTTCTTGACAGTTAATCTTATAGATAGGTTTCTGGCTAGACAATCAGTGTTGAGAAAGAAGCTTCAGTTAGTTGGCTTAGTAGCCTTGCTGTTAGCTTGTAAGTACGAGGAGGTATCTGTCCCTGTTGTCGAGGATTTGATCTTTATATCGGATAAAGCTTACTCCAGAAAAGATATCCTTGACATGGTAAGCTGTATTCTTCAAACCAAGAGTGGTTGGTTCATTTTATTAAATTTGTTTGAACTCATCTGAGCTTATAATTATCCCTTCTCTTTGATTTCAGGAAAAGCTAATGGTCAATACACTACAATTCAACTTATCCTTGCCAACTCCTTATGTCTTCATGACAAGATTCCTCAAGGCTGCTGAATCTGACAAGAAGGTAAATTTTGAAACTTTTAAGTGATCTTTAGTCTGCTCGATCGAAAAGTTAACTGTGTAATTTTTTTTGGTCAACAAACAGCTTGAGCTGTTGTCTTTCTTTCTGATTGAGCTCGCCTTAGTGGAATACGAGATGCTAAGATTCTCACCATCACTACTAGCTGCTTCAGCAGTGTACACAGCTCAGTGTGCAGTCTACGGATTCAAACAATGGAACAAAACTTGTGAATGGTACTCAACTTACTCCGAAGATCAGCTCATGTAAGCCACTAACGAATTCCACAACATACCATACCCAGTTTCTTTCTTCCTGGATCGTTTATGGGTATCATTTGATTTACGTAAATAAGGAAACCTTTTATGCTGTTCAGGGAGTGTTCGAGGCTAATTGTAGGGCTTCACGAGACAGCTGCAACTGGGAAACTAACGGGTGTGCATAGGAAATACTCAACTTCGAAATTTGGTCATGCGGCTAAGTTTTCACCAGCAAAGTTCTTGCTGGAGGAGACCGAAGAAACATGAAAAGATCAATCAATCAACTCTTCTAAATTGGTCATCCGAGAATAGCTTGTGTATACATAGCTCTCACTCACTCTGACCATTGAAATAATTATACCTGGGAAAGGAACATATCATCTGTTGATGCATTCTGATTTTTAATTTTAGATTTAATCCGGAGGGGAGTAAGAAAGGAGGAGAAGAAAAGAGGGAATAAAGAAAGAAATTCTTTTTCTTGCAACTTTGTGTTGCCCCTTGGAGGATCCTGATTCTGATCCTATTTTTATTTATCTAATTGTTGTTTTTTATTTAGCTCTCCTATTTGATGATAACACTATTGACTCAAAGTGAATAAATGGCCTTGACTATTTTATTATTATTATTATTATTATTATTATTATTATTAATTATTATTATTATTATCATATTTTCATTTCTCGAATTCATATGACGTTTGTAGAAATGCAAACTGTTCAATCTCAATTGCATAGTTATTTCAGACGTAGAAAAACAAAAACACAAGTTAAACTAATGTTGTCTTACAATAATCATTCATTCTTAAATCCCACTAACCTACACACCAACCACTCCAGCTCGTCCTTTGTTTAGAGAAGATAAATGAGAAGTTCGCCTTTCTTTTGAAGTATTTAAAATGTTTGAAAAGTGAATAGCCAAGAAAAAGAGGACAATTCAGCACCTTATTGATTTACTTTTTCAAATAAGCACAAACTGTCACGACTGTGAAGTATCAGAGTAATATTGCAGCCAATCTTCCCTCATAGATTGAGTGGTCCCTTTGTATGCCTTTGCAAATAAGCATACGCTTTGAAGTTGAACCAACATTTTGGTTTCCCTGATATTTGTCACTAAAATCACTATGCAAAAAAATCACGCAAGTCGGTCTATACAATGTGTAAGTTTTTTTTAAACCAATTAACCATATAATCCCTCATATTTTAAAAGATGATTTTGTAAATGTGAGATAAAAGTTGAGAGGTAGAATTAAAAAATAGATGACAAAAAAAGCTCGAATATCATATTTTGAAGAGTGTGAGAGAACGATGGACTATTAAACAAGAGAATATAAGTAGCTTACATAATCTAAAAACACCCAAAGGAAACTAACTGTCAATAGTAACCTATTATCATGAAATGGTGCATGGACAGCCAATGGCGCATTAGCCAGCCCAAAAGTCTTGACTAGCTTCTTCTCGTCATTGAAGAGACCCAAAAAGATTTCCCTAAATCCAACTAACCATAGACCCTTAAAGAGATCAAAAGAACTAACAAAAGCTCCAACATAAGTCAACACCAACATATAAAATCTTCAAAAGCTCCAACTCGGTGTTACTATGCTCGGACGGGAAGAGTCAAAGTCAAAGCTAACGGATTTGGAAGCCCAAAACCAATATGCAAAAGCTCAAAAGCCTTCAAATCAGTATCTCAGTGGAGGACAAATCTTGGATGGGAAAAGCCGGAGCACGGATTTGGAGACCCAACACTTTCTCTTTCACTACAACAACAACCACCTTTATTAAGGTAGCGTTCGGCATGCTCTTTTTGAGCATAAATGTACCAGCATATGTTGTTTTGGACTCTTTTATTTGTTTTTGCTTTTGGCTAAAAGAGCATAAATGTCAGCATAAATATCAACAGAAATGATAGCATAAATATCAGCATAAATGCCTGCAGCAAATGCTACTTTTTCATTTCTGTGCTTTCACTTCCGCTTCTTTACTCACTTCATAAAGCAATTACTGTGACTATTAATTTTAAAAAATACATTTTTTACAAGTTACTTTATTTGTTACAAATTACATAATGCTTCAAATAATTATAAAAAAAATAGTACTACTTCTTTAGCCAAATTTTTTCAAAAACCACATTAATAATACAAATCTACAATATATTATTTGTAATACAACATGGATTAATAAAATTTAAAAAACCAATAAATATACACACTTGTTGATATGTAAATTAAAATATTAAAAAAGTATATAGAAATATGCATGTATATAAATTTAAGAATATACAAAGTTACAAAAATATTATATATAAATTCACATAACATTATCAGAAAATTTGAAACACTTGTTCTCTTTTTTTACGCTTTTATATTTGTAAGAATTATAAAATTTAGGTAATAAAAATATATTGTTTAGAAGTTACAAGTTTTGCTTAAATAATAAAAATTAAAATTGTATTGGTTATATAAATATTTTTATTTTCTTTGCTTTCTCAAGTTTTTTATTGTAAATTAAATACTGATAGTAATATATTGTTTGTGAATTTTTCTATTTATTTTTACTAACAAAATAAAATTACTTAGTGTAATATAATAAATTGTAATTGTAATACGAAAACGGTAAACGCACTACATATAACTAACTTAACCAAACATGCTGCATATATGTCGCATTGCCAAACAACAGTTTTCAAAACAGCTGCATTTATGCCTGCGCAAACCTACCAGCAAATATGCTGCATTTATGCCAGCGCAAACCTGCTGCCAAAACAGCCATGCCGAACAGAGCCTAAATCAACATGCAAAAGCTCCAAAGCCTCCAAACTTGGTGTCATCATGGAGGAAAGATCTCGAACGGAAGAAACTATATCATGAAATCCAAAACCCAAAACTGACATGCAAGAGCTTCAAAACCATCAACACAGTGCCAATTGCGGAGGAAAGATCTCGAACAGGGAAATCGGAACAATAACATGCAAAGAGATTTTGGTTGTTAGAGAAAGCTTTGATTTATGGCTAAGAGAAAAGGAAATATGCAAAAAAAAAACAAGAAAAGAGAGGAGAGTTTCCCCTCCCGGTGCTAGGGGTGTCCGAAAAATTCCATTACCACGGTACCGTACAGACATCCGTTCATTTTATCGTAACATCTAATCGATTTACCGTACCGTCTTTGGCGGAACCGAACCATTATAATTAAACAATTACGGTTTAGGTAACGGTATATAACTTTTATACCGTGGTTAACCAATATATATATATATATATTATAAATACACATTTATATTTATATATACATAAATTAATCTTTTATTTGGGTTTTTGATATTGTAAAATTATTTGTTAGGTGGTAGTCTTTTGTATATCATTTAACTTATATTTTAATAACTTGAACAAAGATAATCTAGAATCTAGGAAAATGTCACTGCTTACCTATGACGTAATATATTTTGTGCAGTTGAGAAGAAGGTAAGCAATATAAATAGTGTATATTGTAATTATGTTTTGGTAAATCTTTTGAGATGTATTATGCTATCACTCAACTAATAAAGCAAGTTGTAAATTATATTGTTAAAATGTAACTGAATTGATTATGCCTATTCTTAGATTGTGACATTTCATTGCAATTATAAATGTGCAGGTTATATATTATATAATGTATTTGTTAGATGATTGAGCATCATATAATGATTGATTCGGTATTTGTGTTGAATGTTATGTGTATAAAATATTGTTTGCACATGACATTGAAGTGCTAGGTGCTTTTGAATTACCCCGAAGTTAAAAATAATGATTAGTTAGGTTAATTGTGATTTTTAGAGGCTTAATTACATCTAAATAAACATGAGAGAACAAATCTCGAAGAAAATGGATCCTTAAAACAAATTAAAAGCACAAACGAACCTTAAAGCGCGTTTTTCGAGGAAACCTGGAAAGCACGGTTTTAAGCGGGTTAAATAGACCCGTAATTATGTAAGTCAATCAAATGTCTATATTTATACATTAGCGAAGGTCTAGAACCAATGAAATTAATTAAACGAGAAAATTCCAGAAAACGGGTTCCGGTTAGTGAATAGTATAAAAACTAGAAGTTGTAGGGTGTTAAATGTAATAAAGCTAAACTAATGTGTCCCATTTAAAAATAAAAATCAGAAATTTTGAGTGTGTGTGTGGTGTGGCCGGCTAACTCAGCCCCCCTGGTTTACTTGCTTTTAGTAACAAAAGGACAAAACAATAAAAAAGAGAAAAAAAATACACTTACCTCACTTTTACTCTCTCTCCTCTATTTCTCCCACACTTCACCGTACTCCCTCCTCTCTCTTATTTCTCTTCTTCCCCATTGAGCTCTAGCAATGGCTATTTGAACAACCCAAAGGAACTCCACCTTCTTTCTCATCTTTGAGCACTCAAACCTTCTCCAAAAATCACAAAAACTGCACCATTGAATTCCCCTTGTCAAGGAGATCATATTCCTCCTTTAAAAAATCAAAAAGCTTCATTTCCATCTCCATGGCTGAAGGCCATTTGAAGGTTTGAGACCACCATTGGAAGCCCCTTCATCACCTTGATGTTTTGAGGTAAAAAGAAATCCGAAAATCCACCATCTCTCATTTGCATTATAAGAATTTCTAGATTTTGAACTTCTTGTGCCTTGTTCTCCAGCCAGTTTTGGCTCCACTCTTGGGCTAGGAATCTTGTTCTCTTGCTAGCCAAGAACTCCACTCATTCATTGGAAGGTAATGCCTCTTCTAAACTCTAAAAACATGTCCAAAATTTTAGGTTAGTTTAAGGATGAGTTCTAAACTAGCGTTGGTATGTATGGGTTGCTGTAGCATTACCGGTTTTGTTGAGCAAAGAACAAGAAATAAAGAAACAAAGAAGAAAGAAGAAAGGAGAAAGGAAGAAAAGAAAGAAATAAAAACTAGAGCTACAAGGTAAATACTCTTGCCTTGAACTAGTTTGGTATACCTTAGTGTAACAGATTTTAACTACTTGAAATGAGTAATGTGTATGGTTTTGAGTAGTAGTTAGGTTTTAGTATAATGAGGAAGAGAATTAAAATGTTTTGAAGCTGTTGGAAGATGATTAAAAGCTTGGAAAAACTTTGGGGAATAAATGTGTAAGTGTAGGAATTATTGTGTTATAGTGTGTAGAATGATGTGGTAATTGCAAATGAATTGGTGAGCTGAGATATGTCTGGGCAAAGTTAAAATTATAAGGGAACCTCTGTCAAATTTTGTCTAGAAATTAGAAGACTTAGGTGTTGTAAGAAAAGGGAATAACCTGGAACATAACTAGGTATGTCATAGGGTGTAATGTGAGTAGTTTACCCTTTTGAAAACAGATTTGAGAAAGAGTTAGGTGATGGAGTAGAGTATGGGATAGGATAATGCATTTTGAATGCTAGAAATGGTATTGGTTGAGGGAGTATTAGAGGGTAGAAGTTAGAATGAAAATCTGTAGCATAGAATAAACAAAACTAGTATAAGTGTTGAAATGAAAATGAGAGAATTGGGTAAGTTTACATAAGATTGGGAAATAAGTTTAGTGAAGAGTTAAGGGATGAACTAAGGTAATTTAGAGGGCCTAACTAGAATTAAAACATGTGGGATTACATGTAGGAAGGTTAGGGAAGCAATGAGTAAAGAAAGGGACTGAAACAGAATTTAAAATGAGAATACTAGACTGGACCGACCTTGGGACCGCCCTTGGCAAGGTCGGTCGAGCCCATATTTGCAAAGACGGAAGTCTACTGACTTCGACCAACCTTGGGACCAAACTTGGAAAGGTCGGTCGAGTCGTAAAAATGTAAACCCAGAAGTCACTGACTTCGACCTCCCTTGGGACCTCCCTTGCAAGGTCGGTCGAGTCATGAATTTTTAGAACCAGAATCCTACTGACTTGGACCGACCTTGGGACCTCCCTTGCAAGGTTGGTCGGGTCTGAATTTTCCGGGATCGTAACACACTGACTTCGACCGACCTTAGGGCCGACCCTGGGTAAGGTCGGTCAAGTCATACAAAATATATATATATATATATATATAATAGTAGCCATATGTATATATATACATATATATATAGTGGTACAACAATGATGGATTAAGAATGGTAAGAAAACATGCACATGAGTAAGAAAACAAACTTAAAGGATGGAATGGTTTTCATAACCACTTATGAATTGTAAGAACTAATAAGTGTACATAGAAAATAGTAATGGAATAATGAGTTAGGTCAATAATAGATCATTGACCATACAACTCCATGTATGTTATAGGACTCGGATAGTTGAACACCGAAGGAATATCGGAATTCGAGTACGACGTTGAACGGTATGATTTTCTCATGCCTCGTATGCTACCTTGGCTACCTGATTTGTGTGCTTATGTGATCACCTAAATAAGATAAATGCACGAATCGGGTTTTTAATGCACTTACTTGTGCTTGTATTATATTGTTCTTATTGTAATGTCTTGAACTCTTAGTTTGTATAATTCATGAAATGTATGAATGAGAATGAAGTGTATGTGTAGCTTGATGTGTAGCGTATTAACCCATTGTACGGAAGAAAGGACTTCTAACTAATTCATAACTACCTAACTTCTAACTTGAGTAATTGGTAAAATGGAATAAGTAGAAGTCCGATATAGTTTCGGCCACGCGTGAGGATAAGGAGACACAAGAGGTTGGATCCGAATCCTGGCTTTAATCTTTTCCATGGACCAAATCCCTTAAGTGGGTAGCATCCTGGATTAGTGAGCCACTCTAAAGCGCGGTGGTGGGATATCATAGTCCCTGCCCGGAGGTCATACCGACTTGAGTAAGTAAGTAAGAAAAGTAATCGTATGAGTAAAGATCATGGCTAGTGTAAGCCATTGATCACAAGTAAAAAGTAAAGCACACCCGATTAACCCGGGTGAGAAAGTAACTAACAAGTATCGTGTATGTATTGGAGAAGTGTATCTCCGGGTTACGGTAAGTACGAATGGTTGGCTTGTATTGTCTTCCTTGTATGTATTGAATGGAATGTATGTATGTTCTATGATGTGAATGTATTGTATCTTATCAAAGCATGTATGTATGTGTGAATAAAATGAATCGCATGTATTCGAGTATTCGACCAAGTAGTCGGCGTACCCCCGTTAGCACGCGGGGTATGCGAATTTCATATGCAGCGTTTTGTTGAGCCCCTTGGGCCACTATTTTTATCTCTGCAGGTACCCGTGAGAATTGAAGGTCGAGCTACGACCAAGATGATTTCTTTTTGGGTAGTTAGTTGTAACCCCCCAACTACGAACTTAACATTTAACTGAAAATCACAGCGGAAATAAACAACCTAAACGTTAACTAAACAGGTTGGTGTTACACGCCGTTAGCCACCCACGTGGCTAACTAGGCAGAATACATACATTTGTACCGGTCTGATGATCAGACTCCCGAGCATAGAACTAATAACCATAAATACATCAACATAAACCGAGTATAAATATTTACAAACCATCACTATAAACTGCCACTGTAAACTATCATGGTAATGTAATCGTTATCCAAAATATAGCGCCACGGGAGCACAGGCGCAACCCGGGCCTAACAACCAAAAGTATTTCATAACTCCTAAGAATCTAGAGCCACTCCGCCTCCTCGATCCTCATCCTGTAAATAAATATGGAGCACCCAAAGGGGGTCAGCAACCCTTGGCTGGTATGGTTAATGTGCATCCCATCGACTACCGGGATACACGTAACCAATTGTCATGATAACATGACATTGATTTTTAACATACAACATATAAGCATAGCAAGAAATATTGCATAGCACAATAACACATACATAGTGAGAACATTTCCTTTAGAAAACAAACCAAGTCGGTTAGTCAACATTGTAAGCCTAGAGAATGGTTTCACCCTCATATTAAACTTGTTACATAAACTCGTTACCGTTCTGTTAGTCGAACGAGTAACTTAACACATAGGCATGACGGATATAGTGATCCGAACACACCGAACACATAATTTCCCCCTAGCCCGATTGGAAGTCAGATAGGTAAGCTTTGGCTAAGCTAGTGGGTGGTCGAAATCCAAAAAGGAAAACAACCTTAACATAAGGAGAAAGCCGAATCTGATTCAGATGTCGACCACCGTACATACACGCGTGACCGGAACGACCGGATTCCTCACTCCCCCGGTTAACACTTGTTAGGAGTTCCACAATGGGAACTTAACACAATCAATCACAAGTAAGTGTATAAGTCCAGTTAGACATACAAGGGAAGTAAGATATATTTTAGTGACACATACCACAACCAACTCATACATAGCCGTGGTTAGAACGTTTCTTTGGTTGGAAACGTTATTACCGGATACCGTTCTCTTACGTTTACCTAGCCTTGGTTAACTAACAATTAGCACGCATTCGAGGTTACCAGTATCAGTACGCACACATCACATTAGCAATAATGACTGTAAGCTCATTTCATGATTTAATCTTACAAGGTCATAAACACACAGAAAACAAACAACACACAAGCCGGTGTAAACCGGTAGGCAACAGACTGCAAGAAAACCATACCTTTGTCCTTGCTGCTGTGGAGGGTGATTTTTCGGTATGAGGGGGGTCTATGCAAATATGATCTGACTAAGAAGCCTAGAGCCTATGAAATGCCATTCTGTGGAGGGTGAAAACCCGTTATTCATGGCAACCCTCAAATACCTACTCTATCGTCCGTCTTTCCCAGAAAGCATAAAGGGGGAGTGTTAGTGAACACTACACCCGCTCTCAATGGGCTCCAC
Source organism: Limonium bicolor (assembly GCA_023374045.1). NCBI lineage: Eukaryota > Viridiplantae > Streptophyta > Magnoliopsida > Caryophyllales > Plumbaginaceae > Limonium > Limonium bicolor. Next base: position 64,812,320 of record CM041783.1, read on the forward strand.
GCGGACTTATGCCTCTATAAGGCGAAATTGACTAGAGTCGCCACCTAGTTTGACCTAAGGAACTAGGAAGGGAGGAGAAGGGTTCTAAGAACCGTTAATTGACTCTGATGATTTATTGCACATGGATAGGGACTATCTGGTCATTTGCAGAGATTCTGTTGTGGGTTCGCACTGGGTTACACCCCTTGGAAGTGGCGATGACCACAACCTTGGATTGGTGCCCGAGGAAACCTCGGTCTCCAATTGTCGGGATTACCTTCTTTCAAAACCTTTTAGAGAGATTCATTTAAAAGCCAAAGATAGGATTAGGAGAGGGGTGAGGAAAGGATGATTTCGAAGAGTTAAAGAATAGGCTGGTCTTGGAGTTGGCTTGGTTGAAGTGTTGGAGAGGTTCTACTTGTTCTGAAAGATTTGAGGTTGTTTCGGGCCTTCAAGGAATTAAGAGGATGATGGGAGTTTTTGGGAGTAAAAGGGCATTTTGGTCATTCTTGGTGGAGTTAAGGGGTATTTGGATCACTTGGCTGATTTGAGGAGTTTTGTGTTTGCGAAGTTCGGATCTTGAAATGGTCGGGTTTTCGAAGTGTTTTGGGAAGTTGAAAGTGTTGAAGAAAAACTCGGGTTTTCAAAAACGATCGAGTATGGGGAGGATGCTTGGGTTTACAGGTGTTCGGATTTTGAAGATGTTTCAGGTTTCTGGGAGTTTCAAGAATTGGAAGTCCTATGTGACTTAGAGTTGGTTCAAAGGAGGATTGAGAAGTGCTTATGGGTCCTAGTGCTCTAATGGAAATGTTAGATTGGTTTATTCAGAATTGTCTCTCTTTAAATTTTTAAGACCGAAAAATCATTTTTATTGTAAAAGGGCGGATAATCCCGAGGGATTACCCTATGTACCCCCTCGAACACGACACTTAATTAATGGTAAGTGCCGAGGCTCGAAAGATGGGGCAATGAATTTATGTCGAAGAATAGGATTCAGAGAGAAACACCATGAATGAGATGTTCCCGGTCGAACCCTAATAACGTCTCTAACTCCCGGGTTTTAAAACATTAAAAACCGAAAACATTGAAATCGAGCGGAAGGGAGTTAGACGATTCTAAAATCCCGGCTGCAACTAGGAGGGTCGTTACCTCCCTAGCACCCCGCCTTGTAAAAATCTAAGCTGCAATTAGGGGAGGCTTGTCACCCTAATGCCCCGCCTAAAGAGATCCAGACTGCGACAAGGGAGATTACGACCCCAGTGCCCCGCCTCGGATTTTTATTTTGGAAGAGAGACAAGCAATGTCTAACCAGGAAGAAAGTGTTTTGAAGGGGTTAGACATTTCTTGCTCCCCGAAAACAAATTATTTGGATTTGAAAACTAAGTTAGAATACTTTGAAAGTTGTTCGGAATTCTCGATGAAGAAACATTGATTTTGAGAAATGTTTTAGGAGAAAACTTTCTGTATACGTGAGAAGAACTTTCTGCATTTGAGAAGAGTTTTCTGTGATGTGAGAAGAGTTTTTTCCATTAAAAATCCACAAAATGGTTTCTTTTGAAAACTTGGTGAAACTTGGATAAAATGATGATTTTGAGACTCTTTTGGTTTTTGGATTTTGAAAGGAATTTACAGATTGAAAGTGAATTGAAAAGGGATTGGGCTTGAAAAAAGTGTGTTGGAAATGATTTGATTTGGTTTGACTTGTGTGGGCTTGGACCGAAATTGGGCCAAGGCTTGGGCTGATTTTTGGTGAGCCCAAGTTTTGGTTGTGGATTTGGATTGATCTTTTTGGCTTTGGGTTGGGTTGAGTATGGAATTTGGATCGGGCTGATGAATTGGGCTCGATGGGTTTGGGCTGGATGGGTATTTGGGCCGGATGGGTATTTGGGCCGGATGGGTATTTGGGCCGGATGGGGATTTGGGCCGGATGGGGATTTGGGCCGGATGGGATTTGGGCCGGATGGGTATTTGGGCCGGATGTGGATTTTGGGCCGGATGGGTATTTGGGCCGGATGGGTATTTGGGCCGGATGGGTATTTGGGCCGGATGGGTATTTGGGCCGGATGGGATTTGGGCCGGATGGGTATTTGGGCCGGATGGGTATTTGGGCCGGATGGGTATTTGGGCCGGATGGGTATTTGGGCCGGATGGGTATTTGGGCCGGATGGGGATTTGGGCCGGATGTGGATTTGGGCCGGATGGGTATTTGGGCCGGATGTGGATTTTGGGCCGAGATGGTTTCGGGCAGGGCCATGTAGACTTGGGCCAGATCATGTGGTATTGGGCCGGTCATTGGGATTGGGCCTCGATTTGGATGTCGTGGCATTGGGCCTTGGGCTTGAGTCATGTAGAATTGGGCCACATGTTGAGCCTTGTTCGGGCCGGATATAGTGGAGTCGGGCCATGATTTTTGCAGGCTTCAAGCTTCGGGTTGTGGGCTTCCGGGTCGGGTATTGGGTTTTTGAATCCGGTTTTGGGCTTGGGCCAAACTGGGCCGAATTTGGACTTTGGGCTTGAGTTTCAGTTTCTGGCCTTGGGCTTTGTGTTTGGGTTTTTGGGCTTGGGCCTTGTGTTTGGGTTTTTGGGCTTGGGCCAAACTGGGTGATGGGCCGGACTGAGAAGTGGGCCGGTTTAGCCCCTTGGAGATGGGCCAATAACAATCTTGTTTTTGTTGTTTTTTTTAGTTAAAACAGAAGGGAGATTTGGAAATTGAAGAGTGACGAGGAAAACCGAGAGACAACCTTGGTTTGGGCCTTGTTTTTTTTTTTGAGATGATGATCAGAGAGGAGGGCTTTGGATCAAAATGGAATAATAAGGTTTATTAATCAAATGATCTTGATTATGGGTGTTGAGGGTAAAGGAGGATTCCACCCACATAAAACGAATGAGAGACCCGCTAGGCATGGGGTGGTATCACATCCTAAACCCTCCTAAATAGCCTTAAGGGCTTGTTTTTAAAGTTTTTTATTCTTATATACAAATAATGGTGGTTAAGGTATTTTCTGAAGTCGTAGGAGATTATTGCCCCCGAAACGAATGAGAGACCCGTTAGGTGTGGGGCGATAATGCATCCTAAACTTTTCTGTTAACTCAAAGGCCCTAAAGGAAATAACTAGGGCTTAAGTAATGCAAATCAAAAGCAAGGAGCGAATTGAAATTTCAGGAGATGAATATTAAGCATGAATGTGTACAGCAAGCAGCAACCACAACATCACAGGATACAAGTGCATGGGAAGCAGGATGAGATTTAATTCCAGACAACAAAAGGAACAGAAACCCAACCAACGAGCTTAGAAGAGAATCAAGCCAAAACTTAAGCACTCAGTCCGATTTTTACTTCTGCTCACGGTTCCATTAACACAACTCATTGATGAAATCAGAGGAAGTTTTTATATTCTTGAACTAGTATTAAACAAATCCTAGGTGAGCACATTGGAGAGATAATCAAAATAAGAAACACTCAAGACCTTCATCGTACTCTTAACATGAAACCAGCCATTTCTTTCTTCTTTTTTCTCTTTACTGCACAACAGGAAAGGTGGTTTTAAGCTGGATTACTACCCTACTGTTGATTTAGTTCCCTGTATCCCTGTAACAGCATGCTTTATCCAAACACTAACCTTCTAATATAATATCTACCGAAAGCGAGACAGCACGGATTTATCATGAAGCAAAAAAAACTAAACCCCTAATAGTTTTCTGCTTTGAAATTGGTGACTGAATTCATCTTCCGAAATACTACCTGAACTGAAAGGTGTGACAGATTAATACTTATTCAACCGATTATCAGGAAACAACAGGGGGGTTTTGACCCTAGATTCTTATGTGAATTCCCTTCCACTCTCCTAGAACTGTGAACCAAAATCTCAGGACCTAACTCCGTGGCAAGTATTTCAAACAACAGATAAGTTGCAGTAGTAGGAGTCATGAATCAGGACCAAAGAAGGCAGTCAAGCAAATATCCAAATACTGAGCAGTTGGTTCTTTATAGACTAAGTATTCCCATAAGCAAAACAGACATTCAATCTACAGGCATCAACATCAGGAGATATCGAGAGTTAGAACTTTATACCGAAAGAGAGTGTGCAAGGTTTCCTGCAAATGTACCGAGACAACCAGAGACTAAACCAAACATCATCCAACAGATAAATCGAAAGGGACAACAGTCACCCACTACAAACACATTTGCCGTATTCTAGATCGAGCCAAAATATCATGAAAGCAGACCAGGACGCAACCGGAGATGGACCAGTTCATGATCCCAACCAGAATAACGAGAGGAAATAGATGGAGTTATGACTGGATGTGGACCAGTTTATCGGTATCATAAAAGTGGTAATCTCTGGGCAGTTCGAATGCGGATGCATGAAAGTTTAACGTTAAAGATGCATCTTCAACCTGTTCGTGGACCACAAAATCCATACCAGGTCATAACACCACTCTTAATGCGACAATAAAACCCCATTTACCGAAACAGATTACAAATGGCGCACGGGAATGAATAGCCGCAAGCCGAGGGTGGATGAAAGTTATAGTCGGGATAATTACCGAACTTACATCCATCCCCGGCGATCAAACACATGTAGAAATCCAAGAAGAAAAACGAAGAGAAAGTAACAAAAACGGGTATGAATTTGAGATTGGACTTAAGTGTTTGACCCTCTGAAGCCAGGGACCTGCGAAACAAACGGTTCGAGGCCTGTTTCTGGGTTTACCGAAAGGAGAAGGAGAAGGGTGTAATGAGAAATAGAGGCGGGTTTCGAGTCGGAAAAAGATTTTCTCGACCGAACCCTAACCCTTTGCCGTCATCGAACTGAGCCCTCGGGCAAGATGAACTAGAAATGTCAAGACGAGAAGAACGAAGCGGAGATTACTGACATTGGAGAGATTTTGAGAGCAAGGGTGATGAAACCAACTTACGCTGTCGACGGTGGAGTGACTGGTTACACCCGAATTCCGGTGGGTGGGTAGCGTGCTGTCGGAAGAAGGGTTTAAGGAGGGAGATGAACTTCCCGGTGAAGGAGGACGACGAAGAGACACGTCGGGCTCGAGAGGAAGGAGACCGAAGAAAAATGGAGACGTTTCTATTCTTTCAAAATGAGAATGTTCGGGGATCTGTGTCTGCTGAGTGGTAAAAAACGTGTGTCTTACTGTAGGGTTTTGGTAGTTTTATAATGGAGAGGATAGGTTTCATTCTGATTGTTGTGGGTCTTAGTAAGGAATAAAATCGGACCCAAAACAGGGCCTGGGCCGCGAGCTTACTTGCTGAAAAGAAAGAGAGAAAAGAAATGAGAGTTAGCATAAAAACCTCTACCGAGTTTCGAACTCAGTACCCCAACATCCTCCTCCCACACACTCTACCAGTTGAGCCATGACAGTTTTCGGTATATTACCGTAATTAGTGAAACAAAGGCCCCGTTGCGAGCCAGGACAAGAGAGAAAAAAAAATAAAACGCCACTCATTCCTTACCAGGGATCGAACTCAGGACCAGAAGGAATGCATGCCGAGTGCTTTACCAAGTATGCTGGGTCGGTTTTCAGTATACCCACGCGGGAAATAATACAAGGTAAAAAAACGAAACCGTGAAATATTTTAGTAATAAAATGCGTATACGAAAACGAAGCAGGCTAAAATAGATTACGATAAGAGGCTCGTGCTCCCTTTCCCATAGGAATGTGAGATTTAAATGTCGGTAAAAAGAAATTCCTTTAGTTGAAAACGGGGACGACCACCTTATTTCTGAAAGCATGTTCATTTTTGAATTTTTGTTTTAAAATAAAACGGGTGAGAATTTTTGGTGTCTACAGATGGCTCCCCTTGATTCAATTCTGCAATAGAAGGCTTGCAGAATTGGATCAAGGTTGACGGGGCGCCAAAAATTCTCACTAAGGTTTTATGCGTGCACCGAGATGCGGTTGCAAATGGAACACTGTACGAATGCAACGGGAAAAATTACACGATAGTAGGATGCACGAGGACTTATGACGAGCCTCAACTAGACCTCTTGACATCTAGTCATAGGACTTATGACGAGCCTATGATACAATTGAAAGTACGAGGACTTATGACGAGCCTCAACTAGACCTCTTGACATCTAGTCATAGGACTTATGACGAGCCTATGATACTAACAATTAGGTTGATTGGGTGCACGAGGACTTATGACGAGCCTCAACTAGACCTCTTGACATCTAGCTATAGGACTTATGACGAGCCTATAATGCAATTGAAAGTACGAGGACTTATGACGAGCCTCAACTAGACCTCTTGACATTTAGTCGCCTCAACTAGACCTCTTGACATCTAGTCATAGGACTTATGACGAGCCTATGATACTAACAATTAGGTTGATTGGGTGCACGAGGACTTATGACGAGCCTCAACTAGACCTCTTGACATCTAGCTATAGGACTTATGACGAGCCTATAATGCAATTGAAAGTACGAGGACTTATGACGAGCCTCAACTAGACCTCTTGACATCTAGTCGCCTCAACTAGACCTCTTGACATCTAGTCATAGGACTTATGACGAGCCTATGATACTAACATTAGGTTGATTGGGTGCACGAGGACTTATGACGAGCCTCAACTAGACCTCTTGACATCTAGCTATAGGACTTATGACGAGCCTATAATGCAATTGAAAGTACGAGGACTTATGACGAGCCTCAACTAGACCTCTTGACATCTAGTCATAGGACTTATGACGAGCCTATGATACTAACAATTAGGTGGATTGGGTGCACGAGGACTTATGACGAGCCTCAACTAGACCTCTTGACATCTAGCTATAGGACTTATGACGAGCCTATAATGCAATTGAAAGTACGGGACTTATGACGAGCCTCAACTAGACCTCTTGACATCTAGTCATAGGACTTATGACGAGCCTATGATACTAACAATTAGGTTGATTGGGTGCACGAGGACTTATGACGAGCCTCAACTAGACCTCTTGACATCTAGCTATAGGACTTATGACGAGCCTATAATGCAATTGAAAGTACGAGGACTTATGACGAGCCTCAACTATACCTCTTGACATCTAGTCATAGGACTTATGACGAGCCTATGATACTAACAATTAGGTTGATTGGGTGCACGAGGACTTATGACGAGCCTCAACTAGACCTCTTGACATCTAGCTATAGGACTTATGACGAGCCTATAATGCAATTGAAAGTACGAGGACTTATGACGAGCCTCAACTAGACCTCTTGACATCTAGTCATAGGACTTATGACGAGCCTATGATACTAACAATTAGGTTGATTGGGTGCACGAGGACTTATGACGAGCCTCAACTAGACCTCTTGACATCTAGCTATAGGACTTATGACGAGCCTATAATGCAATTGAAAGTACGAGGACTTATGACGAGCCTCAACTAGACCTCTTGACATCTAGTCATAGGACTTATGACGAGCCTATGATACTTTGTGGGGTTGTACGAAACCCGCTGCTTTGAGTGGTTGATTTGGGGATGACTTTGATTGGATTGACTTGAGTTTGAATGCTTTTCAGTTGCTCCTGTAAGGGATGTGATAGATGTTGCCCTTGGCTTTTCCAGTGTGGGACTTTTGTTTTGACAGTCTCGCCCGATGTGCGCTGTAGTTTCGGGATCCTATAGGACTCTTGGCTCCAGAGTTCGAGATGGCTCCGGTTTGGTACGTGATCCCCTTGTGAGCAACGACTCTGGGATGGTTGATGGGTTCGGGTTCGATATGATCTAAGGGCTCCGGTACGATCGGATGGCTCCAGTTTGATCTGCGGCTCCCTTGTGAGCAACGACTCTGAGAGGGTTGATGTGCTTGGCTTCGATATGATCCGGGGCTCCGGTATGATCGGATGGCTCCATTTTGATCTGTGGCTCTCTTGTGAGCAACGACTCTGGGAGGGTTGATGTGTTTGGCTTCGATATGATCCGAGGCTCCGGTATGATCGGATGGCTCCATTTTGATCTGTGGCTCTCTTGTGAGCAACGACTCTGGGAGGGTTGATGTGTTTGGCTTCGATATGATCCGGGGCTCCGATATGATCGGATGGCTCCATTTTGATCGGTTGGCTCCGGTACGGCTCTGAGATGGCTCCGGTATAGCCCCGGGATGATTTTCTTGATTGAGGCGAGCTCCTCCAAAGAGTGAAGGCAACGACCTCGTGGTTCGAGGGGAGGAGGGGTTTTTGTTTGGGACGGGGTCGCACCCTGAGAGGGTTGCCTACGTACTCAACTCCCTGTTGAGATCAGACCTTACGTAGTTCATGAATTTTGGCGAGTGAGGAATTCGGTGGTGAGGGGGGATGTCTTGCGGGGCATTTTCTTTGAACAGCACCCGAAGACTTTTGATCCTTTGTTTTGATGGCTGTGCGGTCTCCGAGAATTGCTGTCGTGCCGGTTGGTGAAGGAGACAGGCTCTGTGCTGTGGCTTCCCCTTCTAAAAGAGCATACTCATTCTTCTCTTTCCGTGGTGTAGGATATTATGTCCGAACCGATGGATGCAAATCTATTCTACATGCATTTTTTTTTTGATATGATTGAATGCAACGAGGATGTCATGTCAAGGTGAGCTCAGCCAAGAATTCTAGTTAAGTCAGATTAGTCATTTCTGAGCCACTTCTTTCTTGAAAAATCTACCCAAAAGATGTCTCTCGGGATCTCTTATACCTTTTCGTTTCCTTTCATAAGGTCAGTTAGGCTTTCTTTAATCGGGGTGATGAACACTCGTTTCTTCTCTACCTTCCTGATTTCTTTGACGCTCGTTTGTGCGCGATTGTATTGACAAGATCGGATGCGTTGTGGCCTTTCATGTTTCAAATTTGGTACTCTTCGAATCAAGCAAATATCATCTCTAAGTCGGGGGTCTTTCGATGGGTTATAACGGGGCTGCAGGGTATGTCATATGGGACTGGAGGATTTGTTTGAGGATTGTGTAGCTTTGGTGCAACGGAGGATATGCTTCACCTTCACCATGAATGGAGTGATTTTGGACTCTTTTCACCTTTGTGCGGATTATTATGTGTTCTCATTTTTGATTTGGCACTTTCTTTGAGTAGTCTATTTGCACTTCTTCATGTTTGACATTTCTGGTCTCATCTATTTATCGAGTGTGGACATCGAGTGGTGTGAATTTCATTTCCTCTCTTACTATTTGAGCATCTTGTGCTCCGCTTCTCCATTTTTTATCTCTTTGGGTATCTCTTTCAAGCTTTCTTCCATGTTTAAACGGTGGGGGGAAGAACCATGGCTCCAGCTCTTTATCCTCTCTTGCAGGGGTGAATGGTTGTGTGATGTGGGGTGGTATATCGTGGAGCTGTTTTCAAAAGGATTCTCAATGAAAGGCCAGCGGGGTTCACTAAGGGATCGTTTTCAGGGTCAATAAGGCTTTTGGCCTTGTGGAGGTTTTCTTCGATCCTAGGTGCCTCGTCATCCCTATCGACAGATAATTGTTTCCTCTACTATTCTCAAATTTTGACATGAATGGTAACGCGCTTTTCTCATCAATATTTAGTTCCGTGAAGGGGGATCCTCACATGGTGTTTTGAAATTTAAATGCATCAAACGCTCTGGGTTTTGCACGCTCTGTGTTTCTCTCATGCACTCAACTCTCACGGGAGATTAGAGATCCTTTCAAGACCTCTTCGGGGAAAATGATACAAGAATTCGGCGGCCTTTGATGACTTATGTGACTTTCCTAGAATTAAAGATCGAGATGCACCTCGACACTAGGGATATGTAAATGCAAATGTAAATGCAATTAAGCTAAACCTAATGCAGATGATAATGATGACTTTTGTGTGGATGCATTTTTTTTTGATGCATTTTTGTGGATGCATTTTTTTTATGGATGCATTTCGTGGATGCATTTTTTGGATTTTTGAATGAATGCGTATGTTTTTTTTTTTGGGTTTTTATGACGGTTCAGACATAATATCGTTTCAGCCGGTCAAGATTGACAAGGCTTTGAAATTCTTCCCCGTCCAAATCTGTGAGTAATACAGCACCATGAGGGGTTATTTCTTTGACCAGATAAGGGCCCACCCAGTTCGGTCTGAACTTCCCTCGTGGGTCTGGTAAATCTTTCCTCAGCTCTTTTAGGACGAGATCGCCCACTTGGATGTTCGTTCTTTGACCCTTTTGTTGAACGCTCTAGCCATTCTCTTCTGGTAACCCTGGATGTGATATAATGCCTGAAGGCGTTTCTCATCAAGAAGGCCAGACTGTCATAACGCTGTTGCAACCAGTCACTTTCAGCAATTTTCAGTTCGTTAGTGACCCGAAGAGTTGGAATTTCAAGCTCGATTGGCAAAACACATTCTGACCCATACACCAAGGAATACGGGGTGGCTCCGGTTGCAGTTCTGACAGTAGTGCGGTAACCCCAGAGAGCATAGTGTAGCTTTTCCGGCCAATCTCTGTACGTTTCAACCATTCTTGCCAGTGCGCTTTTTACGGCTTTGTTGGCGGCTTCGACTGCTCCGTTAGTCTGAGGTCTGTATGGGGAGGACCTATGATAACGGATGTTGTATTTTTCCATGACCCGGATGGTGTCTCCGTCGAATTGGACCGTTGTCGGATACAAACTCTGATGGAACCCCGTATCGGCATATGATATCTCGCTCGATGAACTGGGACTTGCTTTGATCCGATGTTCGCGAATGACCGTGCCTCTACCCATTTGCTGAAATAGTCTATCGCTACAAGGATGTAGCGGTGTCCATTTGAAGCTTTGGGGTGGATTTCTCCAATGATGTCGATTCCCCATATAGAGAACGGCCAAGGAGCCGCCATGGCTGTTAGGGGTAGAGGAGGCAGGTGTTGCAAGTTAGCATGGGTCTGACACTTGGCGCATTCGCACTTTTCACGAATTCGTGACAATCGGCTTCCATTGTTGTCCAGTAGTACCCTAGTCTGAGGATTTTCCGGGATAGGGAATGTCCTCCAGCATGGGTCCCGCATACTCCCTCGTGGACGTCCTCGACGATCTTATCAGCCTCTTTTCGGGTCACACACAAGTGTTGGACTCCATTCGGCATTCTCTTGTAGATCCTGGTTCCGCAGACCACATACTGATTTGACATTCTTCTTAGCGCGATGCGGTCCTGCTTAGTGGCTTCGGGCGGATACTCTCCTCTTCTAAGGAAATTCTCGATGTCCACAAACCACTCATCTCTCACTTCCCTGTCTCGATGGCTCCAATCTCAAACGAGGGTGTATTAGTCATGGTTATCCACAAGGGGAAGTATAGCGAACCGGTCGGTACTTGGACTACTGAAGCCAAAGGAGGCTAAAGAGTCAGCAAAGATGTTCTGGCTCCGGTTCATGCTTGAAAGTCACATTTCGAAAGCAGGTGATTAGTATGAAAGGTAGTCATGGTAGGGGATCAATCGTTCTTCTCTGATCTCCCAAGTCTGTTGACTTGCGAAATAACGAGATTAGAATCGCCAAAGACCTCAACTCCTCCACTTGCATTCTAAGCCATTTCAAGTCCCAGGATGCAGGCTTCGTATTCGCCATGTTATTGGTGACTGGATAATTGATTTTTACCGCAGCTGGAAGCAAATCCCTCAGGATGGATCAACAAGATTCCGGCCCCTTTACCCTTATGGTTGACGGCACCATCGAAGTACAACCTCCAACGAGTTTTCCGTAATGTCATGATTTGTTCATCCGGGAAATCGTCATTTCCGAAGAACTCGGATGCTACAGGGCATTCTGCTAGATGTTCGGCTATGGCACTCCCTTTGATTGACTCTGAATTTTGAAAGTGATATCGAATTCAGACAATAATAGGGACCATCTGGATAAGCGCCGTCAAGAATTGGCTTTTCCAGAAGGTACTTTATAGGGTTCATGCGTGCGATCAGATGAACCTCTTGCCCTAACAAGTAGTGCCTCACTTCTTCGTAGCCCAGACCAAAGCAGCACAAATTTGTGGATGTCAGAGTATCGTGTTTGCATCGACCCATTTCTTGCTGATATGGTAGATCGACTTTTCACGCGGTGGGGATCCTTGTTCCTGGGCTAGCATGGCGCCCATGATGTTTCCCGAGCTGTCAGGTAAAGAATCATTGGCTTACCCTCCTGGGGCGGTACCAAGACGGGCGGGTTCTGCAAATAGGTTTTGATCTTCTCAAAGGCTTCCTGACACTGTTCATTCCAGACTTTAGATGCGTCTTTCTTCAACAGACGGAAGATAGGCTCACAGGTCTCGTTAGTTGCATGATGAATTTCTGATGTACTGGAACTCTGCCTAAGAAACCCTGATTTCTTTTTCAGTCTTCGGAGGAGGCATTTCTTGAATGGCCTTTATCTTTTCTGGGTCTACCTCGATTCCACGGTGTGTGATCATGAAGCCCAAAAGCTTTCCTCCGGTCACTCCGAATGTACATTTCTCGGGGTTTAGCTTCATCTGGTACTTCCGCATCCGATCAAAGAACTTTCTCAGATTTATCAAGTGGTCCTCCCGTTGGGCAGCTTTGACAATCATGTCATCTACGTATACCTCCACTTCCTTGTGAATCATATCATGCAATAAGGTAGTGGCGGCCCTTTGATACGTGGCTCCGGCATTTTTCAAGCCAAAGGGCATGTTCACGTAACAAAGGTTCCCCACTGTGTAATAAAAGACGTTTTTCCTGATCTTCTACAGCCATTCGATCTGATTGTAACCTGAAAACCCATCCATGAATGACAGTAGTGCATGTTGGGCAGTATTGTCAACAAGGATATGTGGGGTAAGGGAAAGCTGTCTTTGGGGCTGGCCTCGTTTAAGTCCCGAAGTCAATACATACTCGCACCTTTCCATTTTCTTTGGGACGGCTACGATATTGGCTAGCCAATCGGGGTAATTGACGACCCGAATGAAGCCAACACGTAACAACTTCTCAACTTCCTCTTTCACTTTCAATTGGTGCTCAGGTTTCATTCTTCTCAAACGTTGTTTCTTAGGTTTGGCATTTGGGTACAACGGTATTCTGTGTTGGACAATGTCGGGGTCAATCCCTGGCATGTCTGCGTAGCTCCAAGCAAAAACATCGACATATTCAATTAGCAGGGAAGTCAAGTCACGTTTTTCCGTTTCACTCAGACCCAAACCAATTTGTAAAGTTTTGGGGTTATCAGGTGTTCCGATGTTTATTGCTACAGTGTCCTCTACAATCTGAGTGTGGGTGGAATATTGTTCTGTGGGAGGCATATTCTCCTCGTCATATTCTTCTTCTTCTGCCTCATAGTTTTGCATTGAATCAAGTGACAAAAGAGATGAATTTTCTGAATAAACTGAACTTTCATTAATATTCGAAGAGCTGGGTAACTCAGTGATTGTTAGAAAATTGCCACCATTTTTACAGCGGAAAACAAATGGTGGCTCCCCCACTCTTTCTTCTTTGTCAAAGTTAAGACAGATACCACTCTCATCGTCAGCGTTACAAGAACTACCGCTATCACTACTGCTACTACTATCACTATCTACTAGACTGATTGAGTATGGCTCCTGGAAAATCAGCTCCTCTCTCTTATGATAGACGACAAGACACGCTCCATGGCCATCTACCGAGGGTGCGGGGTCCTTGATGACTGGTTTGGTCGTGACACTGCTCTCCGCTGCATCCTCGGGCATTCCTTGGTGCATCCCTTGTCGTCATGGTCTTCAAGGCATGAGTAGAGGGGAAGTGAAGTGGTCCACCAGCTCTCCCACTCCATTGTCTCCTGACTTCCCTGAGCTTGAACTGCTTTCTGCTTATCACAACTCACAGATACATGGTTCAAGGTTAACTGGTAAGAAAAAATCTATGGGGATTCTTACATGTGAATCTGTCAACATCATACCTGGCATTTCTGTGAATCCTAACCCGGCTCCTCGGCCTCCAGCATATGGTGCTAACGGCTCTACCATGCCCTGTAGCTCCTTTCCTAATCCATTCCCCTGTTTGTAGCCCATCCGAGACATCATGTGCTGTGATGCGGGGCTATAGACACTAGGGTCGAAGTAGAGAGGAGTGATGAAAGAAGTTTGACTTACCTGCTGCGCCGGTTTCGCCACTGTGAACCCCCAAGGGTTAGCTCCCGTTGACCTGGCGCTTTGATCTCGAACAGTTGGGATTCATTCCTTGCCTCTCCTAGCACCTCCACGATCCGTCCTCCATGCTTAAACTTGAGCTTTTGGTGGACTACTGAGGGCACACCCTTGATTTGGTCAATGAAATTCCGGCCCAACAGTAAGTTGAAGGTGGAAGAAATATCGATGACCATCACTTCGATAGAGAAGGAGGCATCCTCGATTAGGATTGGCAGGGTGATCATCCCCAACACTTTCTGTGGCTGTTATCGTATGCGCTTAAAGTCATCTCCACAGGTTTGAGATCGTTATACCCCATGTGTCGAGCAACACGCAGCGGGCAGACATTTACTTCAGCACCGTCATCGATGAGTGTCTTGGGGACATTGAAACCCCCGGCTTTTACAGATATGTAAGGGCTCGTCCAGATTGGCGGGAGATTTCTTCATCTGTGAAGGTGATTGCCATAGCAGGGGTCTGGGTCAATGGGCTACAATGGTGTCTACACTGACCGTTTGTTTCTTATCCATTTTAAGATGTCGGGCCACTGCATTCTTGTGTTCCTCTGACATGGTCAACAGGGACCAGATTGTGATTGGGATGCTCGTGCTCTTCAACTTCTTGAGCAATTCTTCTTCTCCAGCCAATTTACTTTCCGATTCACTCAAAGTGAGATCATGCACTTTCTGGGGTAATGACGTGGCCTCTTCAGCAAGCTCGACCGGCTTGTAGTGTTTTCCTGAACGGGTAAGATGGTGAGTCTGACTTAGATCCTCATCTTTGATCAAAAGAGGTGCCCTGATCGGGGTTACCGCAGGCGGACCATCATCTTCGTTGGTGATCAGGATGACACTGCACTCCGAAATTCTCCTTCCTCGCCTCTCGGCAACCTTCTGTCGGCACCAAGCTTCTACCACCTCCAATGCTTTCATAGTATTGTAGAGCCCGTGCCTCAAAATTCAGTCCCAAGAGTAACTCAAGGTTCTTTTCCATTTGCCGTCCTACTATCAGTAGAGTGATGATAGACACCCTTCCTTGTCCTACCAGACGCTCGACTGTAGCACGTATCTCATGCGTCATAGCTAGATACTCATGCATTTGTGGTTGAATATCATGCTGGATTTCTGGACGACGAATTCGGAAGGCGTCTAGCTCCGGAGATAGTACGATCGGAGGGGGTGTGCTCTGATTGCCTGGCTCAGAGGAGTTCTCGATGGCATGGATCCTTATAATTCTGCTAACATCTGACTCTTCTTCTCCTTCTCCCATCAGACTCATCATATTCACGTGCTTGGGGATAGAATTGTTCTGTGTATCGGATTAGTTTTCGGGAATTCTACCTCCCCAGCATCGATCAAGTCCTGAATGGCATGCCGCAAGGCCCGGCAATTATCAGTACTATGTCCCTTGATCATGTGATACTCGCATAGGCTGTTGAGGTCAAGCCCCATCTGAGTTACTCCGGGTTTTGGATTCGGGTGCCTCAATAAGAATCCACTCTTCTTCAACTTCTCATAGGCCTTGCCCATCGGCATGCCCAGACTTGTGTAATTTCTCCTTGGCTGGGACTGGTAACTGTTCGGTGGTGGAGTTGCAGAATAGTTGAAGTCGACCCACTAACTTGGGCTTGAAACACTGGTGGTGGGGGTTGATTGGTTGGTGGAGTAGGAACAAACTTACTGCGTGTCCGTCTTGGACTGCTTGTTTTGGTAGTTCGACTGTCGGGGAAATGTTCCTTGGAAATTTAGGCCCTTCAACTTTCCGGCCAGAGCTAGCTCTTCTGCAGCCGTGGCAGCTGCTTTCAATGTTTGAAGTCACAAATCCCCAAGGATTTGAGGTGATCTGAACAAGGATTTTCTAGACAATCGATTATGATTCTGATTTGTTCATCTTCACTGGGGCGGTCTAACATAGCCCGCCTTTCTCTCCATCTAGTGATGAACTCCATCACGTCTCGTGATTTCTTGGTCTCATTGTCTCTATCTCTCCTGGTGACCCCTAGGTGAGTGTTATAACTGTACTGCTCACGAAAGCCTGTAGACCTCTTCCAACTTTTTCCCTGAGAAATCCATTCTTGATACCCAAGTTTGGGCTGACCCTTCAAGATAACTGGGGAAACAGATTATCTTCATCATCATCTAGCCCATACATAGTCATGACCCGGTCAAACTGGGCGAGATGGTGCCTGGGGTCCCCTTTCCCTGAGTACTTAGAGATTTCTGGCAGTTTTAGATTTTCGGGCAATTTGGAGTTCGGCTTTAGTTGGAACTGACGAAAACCCAACATCTTGGCTCTCCCCGAGCTGCATCTCCGCTAGTAGCTCTTCTTTCAGGGATTCTTCATTTGATTGAGGTCAAGTGGAAGGTGTTCAGCAGGCGGGGCTTGGTTGTAACCATGAATCAAATAGTTAGATGGTTGGGGTAACAGTTGGGTTTGGGGAATTGCTTCCTCAAAACGGACAGCATGTCCGGGGGTGGTGTACTGGTATTGGTTGAGTTGGATGGGGTCAGGGTGTGGTGAGTTGGGATGAATGAATTCAGGCTGTTTGGCTTGATATAGGTGGGCTGTTTGGACAGTGGCTCCAGCGGGTGGGAACGGTGGTAGTCTGGGGAAGGTGGTTGGTACTGTAGGGACCGTGGTCATGATTGGAGGTGGCAGGGGTGCTCCTGAGAGTAGGTCAGCCGTTTGAAAAGTTGTGGTGACTGGGTGGATGATGGTGCGTCCTTTCCCTGTGGTCGGTTGTGGTATGTTGGTGTTGAACATAGGGTTTTGATTGCTCCAGACTCGGTTGGGGTGTGGGGAGGAGTCCTCAATATAATCCTCATCGGGGTCAGTAAGGTATGGATCCTTTCCCTTGGCTAACCTCTCTTGGCGCAATTGCTCTAGCCTCTCACAGTTTGCTTCAGCATGTTCTCATTTCTTGTTGACTGTTCTAGCATACGGTAGAGAATTGGATCAGGAAGACGTGAGCTACCGCCACTAGCTCCTACAACTGCACTTGCCTCAACAGCCGGGATGGCTGGGACACCTTCTGAGGCAGTTGGATTAATCAGATTTGGATCCATAGTCTCCGATGAAGTTTCGGTTGCGGTATCACTAGCCAGCCTACCTCGGGAATCTCTTTTCCACAGTCGAGTAATGTTGGAAGACTGGTTTGGGATCGGACTGCAAAATCTTCACAATCTGCTGTCGACGGTACTGTATTGTGAAATGGTATGGAGATCATTAGTATGAATGTACATTTCGAAAAAAGGTTGGAACAAAAAAAGGGGGAGGAGGTCGTCCCCATGATTTATATAAAATGTTTCGCAAAAGTAGGTTTTTTATACCAATTGATCGCGAAGAAAAGGCGCACGAGCCTAGTTTTCATTTCCAAAATAAAAGCCATATTTCATTACTTAACCACGATTGCATGTGTCGGGGAAAAAGGGGGTTACATTTTAGAACCATAGGGGGAAAATGTCATGTCAGTTAATAGTCATTACATAGCCGAAATCCATAAAATAGGGGAGTGGGGAGTTACATCCGAATTCAAAAGAAAGGGGGAATTACACCCAGATAGCTTAATCAGTAATTACATAGCCGAGACATCCGAATTCAAAAGGGGATTACATCCAGATAGTAAACGGGGATGGGGAGTTACATTCGGATTCCAAAAAGTGGTAACATCTACTAGTCATAAAACTAATACTAAATAGCGATTAAAGGGCAGATCAGCCAATGATCTTCTTTCTCTTCAACTCTTCTCGCTCCTTCTTCCTTAACTGATTCTTGTCAGCGCGGCTGTAAGTTATAGCAATTGAGAGGGTGGGGTCTTGATTAGTCACCAGTCGATCAAGGGAGTATGGGTACTTCTCTGTACGATCTACTCGTTTTTCCAACCAACCCTTATAAGAGTCACTCAAACTAAAGTTTGTGCTGCTTTCGTTAAAGATGGCCCATTTGACTCCTGTGTCATAGGCTCGGGTTATATGATTAATCGTTGCGTCTGTAAAACGGAGATCCTTGAACTTTGACATTTCTGCTCCCGGGATATCCTGCTCCCGCCCGAACTGTCGCATCACCCTGAGTGGGTAAACAGTGATGAAGCGGTCTAGACCGATCAAGACCAAGCCGTTATGTTCTGCTGATCTGACAGTGCCTCCTTGAACATCCCAATCATTAAGCACCCAAAGAATGTGAGAATGGTAGCGAATATCCCTAAAGAAAGCCCTCCATCCCTCTTTTGGCTTCTCAACCTTCTTCCTAGTGGTGAGAAAGGTTCCCATGTTTACCGTCTCGAAGTTTGATAAGACAGGCATCCTCAAATGGTCGAAAAGCCAAATCTGCAGTAGCAATGCACTTCCTTTAAAGAATGTCTCACGATCACCTGCTTCCTTCCAACAATCTAGTCCTCTGACTATCTCAGCTACCACATAGGTCCCGATGCTGAGTCCATCTTCGTAGGCTTTCAACAAATAAATGATCTTGGGGTTCATTCTCAGACCGCTCTGCCTGAAGAGATGTAACCCCATGATACAAAGATCTAACACACGTCTCTGGGTCCTTAGTGGACGGTATGGCTTGCAGAAGCGATCAAGGAGGTCTTTTAAGTTCAGGCTCATGCCTCCAAAACTTTGTACTTCAGCAATGTCTACCCCAAGAAACTTTGCTGCAAAAGCTGGCGTTTCTGTCCGGTCAACTGGTACATGGGGCATTTTTTGGTGAGGTTTGATTTTCAAAAAGGCATCTGCTTCAGCGGGTAACATAGTCAACTCCTCAATGGCGAACCGGTAGAGGTGGTCTTCTGGATCCCAATGGGTGACCGATTCGTATAGTGCCTCGTAATCGATGCTTTGCCTGATGCCTAAGTGAGCCAGGCTTAGGAAGAGGGGTTCTCCAATGTCCTTCATTCCTGCACATCGGCTCTTCAGATTGATGGCAAACTCTACTTCCTGAGCACGCTCTTGCTGATAAAGGGTGATGCGGGCTTGCTCTCTAGCCGCTGCTTCCTTCCTTTGTTGCTCTAGGGCGTCTCTTTGTCTCTTCTTCTCCCCTGGAACTGGTACTAGGCGGTTCATCATGGTTAATCCCTGCAAAACCGAGGTAGAGGAAAAGAGAAAACAAGGGGAAAGAAAGTGGAGTAAGATTGGGGAAGCGCAATTAAGTAATGTGAATATGGCTGATATTTCAGAAATGAAAACGAAGAGAGGAATTTTTTGGGAAAACAGTAAGGGTTTTAAAACATTTTTCTTTAAGAAAACCTTTAAAAGAGCATTTTTTGAAAGAATGGTTTTGAAGAATGATGACAAGATATTTTGCAAGCGTCATTGAAAAAGAGATTCCGAACGAGGTTTTAAAAGCAAGGTTTTTGATTAAAAGGGGTTGAGCACATGTGCAGATCGTAACATAAATCGCGGCTATGTTTGATGTGGAGCTGTAAGTGTTAATGTTGGGATAATCACTTTCCAGGTCAATTATGACTCCGTTCCACCGGGGGAACCATCGTTCCTTCACAGTCATCTCTCGGGGTTTTTCTCTGTTATACCCCTTGCGAGGCACGTCATAAAGAAAGTCCGGAGTGCTTAAGTTCGAAAGGTCAGGATACCCGAGATGGTAAAGAAACATACGCCACGGCTAGTGATGATCCGACAACACCCCACTTTTTGGGAAACTCGGGGAAGTACTGCATGGGAACAGGTCTCTCGTCATCTGCACGGTCAGGTGTGTCTAAAGTCCAAATTATTCACTGACTACGTTGTGCCATGTATGGGTATCCGGTAAATACGGGATCCTCTATGGACGTGTAGCGTGACATTGGGCTTTAGAGACCCCGTGGCGCAAAGGAACAATGGAGAACTGAGCCCATGCAATCTTCAAGGTAAGGCAAAAGGGTGGTCAGACAGGCGGCATACAAAGAGGTGACTACCCATAAACCCGTCTTAGACACTGGATAAGGCAGCTGGACACTGAAGGCTCATGGCTCGCTATATGCTGGTTTTGACTCGGGTAATGGAGGATATTTTTTGGATCATGAGCTTCAAAGCGTTAGTCGGAGACCATACCGTTCGTTGGTTTGTTCACTGAGAGAGTGACCTAGCTCATGAGGAATCAACCGTGGACCGGTTGGGGATCCCGTGACATCGTGGATAAAACGGGTGACACAGAGGAATGCATGTCCTAAGCTACCCACCCAATGCACCCCACAATCGCAATATAAATATGAAAGCAATAAATAAAGCAGATGAAGTTAGCACAACCTATTCACTAAGGTTTTATCTTGAGATTAGTGATTCCAAATTGGTTGTTTATTAACCTAAAGGGAAGTTAGCTTCATTCATCCTAAGTGTCTCTTTCTAATCGTGAGCTAATTATTAACCCAATTGTTGTAATGTTTGTTGAGGATCTAACAAATCCTATCTGTCCTCATCAGATACACACTCAAAGTGTGGAGTAGAATAATCCTAGAGGCTTTGAAATGAATCTCTTGAAGGTTTGAAAGAAGTGGGAAGTCCCGACAATTTTGAATGGAGTTCAGTCTTCCTTGAGTTTGAGAAAAACTTACTCAAGTTTTCCCCAGCAGAGTCGCCATTCTGTGGAGGGTGATTTTTCGGTATGAGGGGGGTCTATCAAATATGATCTGACTAAGAAGCCTAGAGCCTATGAAATGCCATTCTGTGGAGGGTGAAAACCCGTTATTCATGGCACCCTCAAATACCTACTCTATCGTCCGTCTTTCCCAGAAAGCATAAAGGGGGAGTGTTAGTGAACACTACACCCGCTCTCAATGGGCTCCACGCGGACTTATGCCTCTATAAGGCGAAATTGACTAGAGTCGCCACCTAGTTTGACCTAAGGAACTAGGAAGGGAGGAGAAGGGTTCTAAGAACCGTTAATTGACTCTGATGATTATTGCACATGGATAGGGACTATCTGGTCATTTGCAGAGATTCTGTTGTGGGTTCGCACTGGGTTACACCCCTTGGAAGTGGCGATGACCACAACCTTGGATTGGTGCCCGAGGAAACCTCGGTCTCCAATTGTCGGGATTACCTTCTTTCAAAACCTTTTTAGAGAGATTCATTTAAAAGCCAAAGATAGGATTAGGAGAGGGGTGAGGAAAGGATGATTTCGAAGAGTTAAAGAATAGGCTGGTCTTGGAGTTGGCTTGGTTGAAGTGTTGGAGAGGTTCTACTTGTTCTGAAAGATTTGAGGTTGTTTCAGGCCTTCAAGGAATTAAGAGGATGATGGGAGTTTTGGAGTAAAAGGGCATTTTGGTCATTCTTGGTGGAGTTAAGGGGTATTTGGATCACTTGGCTGATTTGAGGAGTTTTGTGTTTGCGAAGTTCGGATCTTGAAATGGTCGGGTTTTCGAAGTGTTTTGGGAAGTTGAAAGTGTTGAAGAAAAACTCGGGTTTTCAAAACGATCGAGTATGGAGGAGGATGCTTGGTTTACAGGTGTTCGGATTTTGAAGATGTTTCAGGTTTCTGGGAGTTTCAAGAATTGGAAGTCCTATGTGACTTAGAGTTGGTTCAAAGGAGGATTGAGAAGTGCTTATGGGTCCTAGTGCTCTAATGGAAATGTTAGATTGGTTTATTCAGAATTGTCTCTCTTTAAATTTTTAAGACCGAAAAATCATTTTTATTGTAAAAGGGCGGATAATCCCGAGGGATTACCCTATGTACCCCCTCGAACACGACAATTAATTAATGGTAAGTGCCGAGGCTCGAAAGATGGGGCAATGAATTTATGTCGAAGAATAGGATTCAGAGAGAAACACCATGAATGAGATGTTCCCGGTCGAACCCTAATAACGTCTCTAACTCCCGGGTTTTAAAACATTAAAAACCGAAAACATTGAAATCGAGCGGAAGGGAGTTAGACGATTCTAAAATCCCGGCTGCAACTAGGGGTCGTTACCTCCCTAGCACCCCGCCTTGTAAAAATCTAAGCTGCAATTAGGGGAGGCTTGTCACCCTAATGCCCCGCCTAAAGAGATCCAGACTGCGACAAGGGAGATTACGACCCCAGTGCCCCGCCTCGGATTTTTATTTTGGAAGAGAGACAAGCAATGTCTAACCAGGAAGAAAGTGTTTTGAAGGGGTTAGACATTTCTTGCTCCCCGAAAACAAATTATTTGGATTTGAAAACTAAGTTAGAATACTTTGAAAGTTGTTCGGAATTCTCGATGAAGAAACATTGATTTTGAGAAATGTTTTAGGAGAAAACTTTCTGTATACGTGAGAAGAACTTTCTGCATTTGAGAAGAGTTTTCTGTGATGTGAGAAGAGTTTTTTCCATTAAAAATCCACAAAATGGTTTCTTTTGAAAACTTGGTGAAACTTGGATAAAATGATGATTTTGAGACTCTTTGGTTTTTTGGATTTTGAAAGGAATTTACAGATTGAAAGTGAATTGAAAAGGGATTGGGCTTGAAAAAAGTGTGTTGGAAATGATTTGATTTGGTTTGACTTGTGTGGTCTTGGACCGAAATTGGGCCAAGGCTTGGGCTGATTTTTGGTGAGCCCAAGTTTTGGTTGTGATTTGGATTGATCTTTTGGCTTTGGGTTGGGTTGAGTATGGAATTTGGATCGGGCTGATGAATTGGGCTGGATGGGTTTGGGCTGGATGGGTATTTGGGCCGGATGGGTATTTGGGCCGGATGGGTATTTGGGCCGGATGGGGATTTGGGCCGGATGGGGATTTGGGCCGGATGGGGATTTGGGCCGGATGGGTATTTGGGCCGGATGTGGATTTTGGGCCGGATGGGTATTTGGGCCGGATGGGTATTTGGGCCGGATGGGTATTTGGGCCGGATGGGTATTTGGGCCGGATGGGGATTTGGGCCGGATGGGGATTTGGGCCGGATGGGTATTTGGGCCGGATGGGTATTTGGGCCGGATGGGTATTTAGGCCGGATGGGTATTTGGGCCGGATGGGTATTTGGGCCGGATGGGGATTTGGGCCGGATGTGGATTTGGGCCGGATGTGGATTTGGGCCGGATGTGGATTTTGGGCCGAGATGGTTTCGGGCAGGGCCATGTAGACTTGGGCCAGATCATGTGGTATTGGGCCGGTCATGTGGGATTGGGCCTCGATTTGGATGTCGTGGCATTGGGCCTTGGGCTTGAGTCATGTAGAATTGGGCCACATGTTTGAGCCTTGTTCGGGCCGGATATAGTGGAGTCGGGCCATGATTTTTTGCAGGCTTCAAGCTTCGGGTTGTGGGCTTCCGGGTCGGGTATTGGGTTTTTGAATCCGGGTTTTGGGCTTGGGCCAAACTGGGCCGAATTTGGACTTTGGGCTTGAGTTTCGGTTTCTGGCCTTGGGCTTTGTGTTTGGGTTTTTGGGCTTGGGCCTTGTGTTTGGGTTTTTGGGCTTGGGCCAAACTGGGTGATGGGCCGGACTGAGAAGTGGGCCGGTTTAGCCCCTTGGAGATGGGCCAATAACAATCTTGTTTTGTTGTTTTTTTTTTAGTTAAAACAGAAGGAAGATTTGGAAATTGAAGAGTGACGAGGAAAACCGAGAGACAACCTTGGTTTGGGCCTTGTTTTTTTTATTGAGATGATGATCAGAGAGGAGGGCTTTGGATCAAAATGGAATAATAAGGTTTATTAATCAAATGATCTTGATTATGGGTGTGTTGAGGGTAAAGGAGGATTCCACCCACATAAAACGAATGAGAGACCCGCTAGGCATGGGGTGGTATCACATCCTAAACCCTCCTAAATAGCCTTAAGGGCTTGTTTTTAAAGTTTTTTATTCTTATATACAAATAATGGTGGTTAAGGTATTTTCTGAAGTCGTAGGAGATTATTGCCCCACGAAACGAATGAGAGACCCGTTAGGTGTGGGGCGATAATGCATCCTAAACTTTTCTGTTAACTCAAAAGGCCCTAAAGGAAATAACTAGGGCTTAAGTAATGCAAATCAAAAGCAAGGAGCGAATTGAAATTTCAGGAGATGAATATTAAGCATGAATGTGTACAGCAAGCAGCAACCACAACATCACAGGATACAAGTGCATGGGAAGCAGGATGAGATTTAATTCCAGACAACAAAAAGGAACAGAAACCCAACCAAGAGCTTAGAAGAGAATCAAGCCAAAACTTAAGCACTCAGTCCGATTTTTTACTTCTGCTCACGGTTCCATTAACACAACTCATTGATGAAATCAGAGGAAGTTTTTATATTCTTGAACTAGTATTAAACAAATCCTAGGTGAGCACATTGGAGAGATAATCAAAATAAGAAACACTCAAGACCTTCATCGTACTCTTAACATGAAACCAGCCATTTCTTTCTTCTTTTTTCTCTTTACTGCACAACAGGAAAGGTGGTTTTAAGCTGGATTACTACCCTACTGTTGATTTAGTTCCCTGTATCCCTGTAACAGCATGCTTTATCCAAACACTAACCATCTAATATAATATCTACCGAAAGCGAGACAGCACGGATTTATCATGAAGCAAAAAAAACTAAACCCCTAATAGTTTTCTGCTTTGAAATTGGTGACTGAATTCATCTTCCGAAATACTACCTGAACTGAAAGGTGTGACAGATTAATACTTATTCAACCGATTATCAGGCAAACAACAGGGGGGTTTTGACCCTAGATTCTTATGTGAATTCCCTTCCACTCTCCTAGAACTGTGAACCAAAATCTCAGACCTAACTCCGGTGGCAAGTATTTCAAACAACAGATAAGTTGCAGTAGTAGGAGTCATGAATCAGGACCAAAGAAGGCAGTCAAGCAAATATCCAAATACTGAGAGCAGTTGGTTCTTTATAGACTAAGTATTCCCATAAGCAAAACAGACATTCAATCTACAGGCATCAACATCAGGAGATATCGAGAGTTAGAACTTTATACCGAAAGAGAGTGTGCAAGGTTTCCTGCAAATGTACCGAGACAAACCAGAGACTAAACCAAACATCAGTCCAACAGATAAATCGAAAGGGACAACAGTCAACCCACTACAAACACATTTGCCGTATTCTAGATCGAGCCAAAATATCATGAAAGCAGACCAGGACGCAACCGGAGATGGACCAGTTCATGATCCCAACCAGAATAACGAGAGGAAATAGATGGAGTTATGACTGGATGTGGACCAGTTTATCAGTATCATAAAAGTGGTAATCTCTGGGCAGTTCGAATGCGGATGCATGAAAGTTTAACGTTAAAGATGCATCTTCAACCTGTTCGTGGACCACAAAATCCATACCAGGTCATAACACCACTCTTAATGCGACAATAAAACCCCATTTACCGAAACAGATTACAAATGGAGCACGGGAATGAATAGCCGCAAGCCGAGGGTGGATGAAAGTTATAGTCGGGATAATTACCGAACTTACATCCATCCCCGGCGATCAAACACATGTAGAAATCCAAGAAGAAAAACGAAGAGAAAGTAACAAAAACGGGTATGAATTTGAGATTGGACTTAAGTGTTTGACCCTCTGAAGCCAGGGACCTGCGAAACAAACGGTTCGAGGCCTGTTTCTGGGTTTACCGAAAGGAGAAGGAGAAGGGTGTAATGAGAAATAGAGGCGGGTTTCGAGTCGGAAAAAGATTTTCTCGACCGAACCCTAACCCTTTGCCGTCATCGAACTGAGCCCTCGGGCAAGATGAACTAGAAATGTCAAGACGAGAAGAACGAAGCGGAGATTACTGACATTGGAGAGATTTTGAGAGCAAGGGTGATGAAACCAACTTACGCTGTCGACGGTGGAGTGACTGGTTACACCCGAATTCCGGTGGGGTAGCGTGCTGTCGGAAGAAGGGTTTAAGGAGGGAGATGAACTTCCCGGTGAAGGAGGACGACGAAGAGACAGTCGGGCTCGAGAGGAAGGAGACCGAAGAAAAATGGAGACGTTTCTATTCTTTCAAAATGAGAATGTTCGGGGATCTGTGTCTGCTGAGTGGTAAAAAACGTGTGTCTTACTGTAGGGTTTTTGGTAGTTTTATAATGGAGAGGATAGGGTTTCATTCTGATTGTTGTGGGTCTTAGTAAGGAATAAAATCGGACCCAAAACAGGGCCTGGGCCGCGAGCTTACTTGCTGAAGAAAGAAAGAGAGAAAAGAAATGAGAGTTAGCATAAAAACACCTCTACCGAGTTTCGAACTCAGTACCCCAACATCCTCCTCCCACACACTCTACCAGTTGAGCCATGACAGTTTTCGGTATATTACCGTAATTAGTGAAACAAAGGCCCCGTTGCGAGCCAGGATAAGAGAGAAAAAAAAATAAAACGCCACTCATTCCTTACCAGGGATCGAACTCGAGACCAGAAGGAATGCATGCCGAGTGCTTTACCAAGTATGCTGGGTCGGTTTTCAGTATACCCACGCGGGAAATAATACAAGGTAAAAAAACGAAACCGTGAAATATTTTAGTAATAAAATGCGTATACGAAAACGAAGCAGGCTAAAATGGATTACGATAAGAGGCTCGTGCTCCCTTTCCCATAGGAATGTGAGATTTAAATGTCGGTAAAAAGAAATTCCTTTAGTTGAAAACGGGGACGACCACCTTATTTCTGAAAGCATGTTCATTTTTGAATTTTTGTTTTAAAATAAAACGGGTGAGAATTTTTGGTGTCTACAGCTGCTTTTGTGTTCCTCCGTATGTAGTTCCTATACATAATTGATAGCGTCGGTTAATTTACTGTATTTAACTTCCAATTTTACTAAATGTTTACATACTTACATGACATGTTTTCCAACTAAACTTACACTTAGTTGTCCTCATTATACCCACTAGAGTTTACTACATAAGTCACATTCTTTTTTTTTAAGTTTTGGGTTGAACGACCCACCGACCGACCCAACCTCTTGGGTCGGTCCATTCCAGTAACTTTTGGGTTCTCTGAGTTTTGCCCGACCGACCCAATACTATTCCAACCGACCCAAAGCCCTCTGGGTCGGTCCATTACCTAAACATTTTTGTTCTACGTTTTTAGCCTGACCGACCCACCGACCGACCCAACCTCCTGGGTCGGTCGATTCCAGAAACATTCCGTCTGCCTTATTACAGTCCGACCGACCCAGACAGGGTCGGTCCCCTAGGTCGGTCGACTGCAGAACTTCTCCAAACATTGCCAAATTTTCTTCAAACTTGCCCTTAAGCCTCCTAATGTGTTCTAACATCATTTGGCACACTTAAACCTTCATATAACACTCATCAAACTCATTTTCTAACTCCTTAAACACTTACTCATTTTCTTACAAAATTCCTAGCACTTGTAATGTTTTCTCTTAGACTTCTAAGTGGTGTTTCTTACCTATGATAACAACTATCCCAAGGTGTTTCCTCCTCACCAACAACATCATCTCCCAAGCATCTTTCACCATCCAAAATTCCTTTATACAACTACTTGAATTTTCTCCACAAGTTTATACCTCCTCCTTACAAGACATTATTTTTCTCTTTGTTTACCAATATTTGCATAAGTCCTAAACACAATTCCTCCATGTCTTTGGTGCATCCCAAAACACTAATTTAATTCCTAAACCCTCCAAGATAATGCCTAAGTCATTTTTAACACTCAAGAACTCCTTAAATTATTTTCTTTCACTAATAGAACACTTAGTCATTCCTAGTTCAACAAATCTCATCTAAACACGAACATTAACCAAATTTTGACATGGGTTTCACTAGCACATTGTGACACCAAAACACATAGTTTTCACCTTTAAACATCCAAGAACATTTATTCACACAAGAATGTTCTCTACACAAAACTAAACCTTAAACTACACTATATCACAACATAGTGCATAATTTAAATTGCTTGGCACTTAGGCCCTTAAATAACATGGCTCTTAGGCCCTTAAATTGCATGAACCATAACCACTGAATTTCCACATTTATATTGCCTTTGACCTACAAATACACCCAACATCACATATGTCCTTTAATAATCTCCTTTAGAATAGTTTTCTAGCTCATTTGTCATTGGCTCCTTAGGTAGTTTTAATAAGCAATATAAGCTCATTTTTCCTAAGACATTAAACTACATTGAGATAGTTCATTTACCTTTTTTCCTTCACAACTTCCACACTTGTTTTTCCTTGCTCCTTTCTTGATTAAAAATCGGCAAGGGTTTTAATTGCTTGTCAACCTTCTAATCAATATACAAGCAAGGCAATGAGCATTCAAGCTTCATGCTTAAACTCATTTATAAACCCTAAGTTATATATTGTCTTAAAACACTTAAATGCTTGGTTTACCTTGGAAATGGAAGAGAGTTGGATTAACTAGCAAGATAGGACTCCGCCAAGCCCTTTGAAGATTAGAATGAAGCTAAACCAAGGCAAAAGAAAACACCATTACAAGGCATGTTTTCGGTCAACACAAAAATGAGAGGAAATGTTGTTTTTCTTGGTTTTTCCTTACCTTGAAGCAAAGGTGATCAACAAGGCATGAAAAGATAAGCTCAAGCTCCTCCCATGGAGATTCCTCTTGGCACCGAAATGGAGCTTTTGGAATTTTGAGAAGACAAGATTGAAGAGCTTGATGAGACTAAGAGAATGGTGGTCTTGGAATTTAATTTGGTATATGAGAACAAGAAGATAATGGCAATGGAAGGTGGTGGTGTGTGTGGTGTTGTAGCAAAACCGATGGAGGAAGGAAGAAGAGAGGTTGGAGACGGTGGGAATGAGCAAGAATGAAAGAAAGTGAGGAAAGAAGTAAGTTTCAAAAGATATTTATGTAAAAGTAAATAGTACTTTTACTTTATTAACTTTCCTTGCTTATTTAACTAGCTAAGTATGGTGAGACATACTTAAAAACCGGCCCCCTTTAGTGAGTAGGCTGATTTATGGTCTTTGTTGACCATTTAGTTGACTTATGTTGACCAATGTCTTAAACTAGTACAATTTGGTTACTATTCACTAACCAAGGCACATAATTGTGAAATTTTGATTTCCCATTGGTTTAGACTTCCTAATGTGATACTAAGTAGTACACATGTTAATTAAAGAGTAATGATGGACATTTATCCATTCAAAACCCATTTACAAGACAATTTTTCAAAAACGTGCTTTAAGACTCCTTAAAGCACATCTTGTGTTTTAACTTGTTTTCAAGCTTGGTTTTCTTTGGTAATTGATTTAACATGTTCATTAACATGTAAATAAGGTCTTGGTAAGCTCTTAGAGTCTCCATCAAGGTTATCCCAAGCTTAGAGCACATTTTTGCTCTAATTGCCTTTATGGTATTTTATGGTGGTTTCTATGGTTTAAATTGTTCACCAATGTTCCTAAGGCACTTTTTAGCCTTAATACACCATGATTTAATATTTAAACAACATATAAAGGTTTGGGTATTTCATTAGTAGTATGTGAAAGGTGTACTGAGTTGTACACGACTTGACGCCTTTTTGAGTAGCCGGTGTACCATGTGGTACACCCTTTTTGGAGAATTGAATTGTGAAACTTACTATGAGTCAGGGAATGTATAAACTCATAATTTTTTTAATAGACTTGTAGAGTTGGAATGTAATTTATATACTTTTGGATACTCGGTAATCAAGATTGTAAGTAAGTATTGGAAGTGTAATGTAAGTATTTATGTTGCTCGGTATATCTTAATCTCCAGACCGTTACAATAAGTAGTAGGAGCCTTGTTAGTCTTGGGATGGCTAACGGCGTTGTATCACCCACCAAGAGTATGTAAGTATCCGCTGCGTGTAGGGTAATTATGGAGACAATTAGAGGATAATAGAAGGATTAGCGGTTGGGGTGTTACAAAAAGTGGTATCAGAACAAAGTATCGCTCTGATGATTAGAATACCGAGCATAGTGATTACCGAGTTAGGTTACGAACCGTTTTACAACTGAGAATTAGAAACCTAACTAGGAATGACCGTTAATGATAACGGATACCCTTCACGTCTGAAAAGATGATACCATTGTTTAAATCAAGACCATATGGTCACAGTATCTAATGTAATCAATACTTGTTCAGATGTCAGGAAGAGGACGTGGTCGAGGCCGACCCCGGGGAGAGCAGGCTGATGAGCCGGGTGCGCAGACGGTCACGAGATCGTCGCCGCCACCGTGGCACAGCTGTTGCCCCAACTAATGACTGCAGCCCAGTAGCAAGTACAACAAAACCAACAACAACAGCCCGACCCGCCTCAACCCCGTGAAACAAATTGGGTAAAGAGTGTCGCCGACCTTCGACCTCCCTGCTTTAGAGGTGAGAGCGACCCCGCCAAGCTGGAGGCCTATATCTTCAAGATGGAGACAACTTTTGAGACCCTCGAGGCTCCTGCTGGAGTGAGGGTGAGGATAGCAGCGTACTACCTCAAGGACGCAGCTATGGACTGGTGGAAGCTCGTTAAGGCCGAGCATGCTGCTAACCCCACATTTGATTGGGAAGCATTCACCTCTCTTCTCTGATCTAAGTACTACCCCGAGCATGTCAAGACCAAGAAAAGGCTTGAGCTCGATGCCCTCAAGATGACGGTTGATGAGTATTACTATACCTTTACCTCCATTCTTAGACTCCTACCCGACCTTGGGTATACCGGCCAAGTCTTGGTTGACCGCTTCTACGGCGGATTGAGCCATCGACTCCGGTATGGCATGGGGTTCGCACGGTTTACCTCCCTTCAGGTAAACATCATTTAAACCCTTAGATGCCATGGTCAATACAAATTAGTATCTTCTTATGTAAATGCGTAACCTAATGCCCTAATACTTCAGGAGTGTTACCACGCTGCATCTCAAGTTGAGATCACCTGCCAGCTGAGAGATGAAGAGCAGGCGCTGAAGCACAAGGCGAGCAGCAAGGGTAACAACTCTGATGAGCAAAATCAGAATAAACCATGGAAGAAGAAGAAAGTGAAGTACCCCCACCAAAACCAGAAGAATACCTCAGGATACAGCAGTGCCCATGCTGAGAAGGGCAAGGCAGCTGAGCTGTTGCAGCTCGCCTATACTACACCAGTGGCAACAAAGCCACTGAGGTCTCAACCCTATAAGTGTAAGAAATCGAAACTGAATTAGAATACTTGTGAACTAGTGTGTATAAGAATTAGTGTAAATGTACCAAACCTCACTAACTTCGAAGCTACAGGTTCTGGTTCTGGCTATGGCAAGAGCCAAAGTGATGGCCGAAGCTATGTGTGCTGAAATTGCAACGAGGATCATCCCGACATCGATTGTCAAGGGAGGGAGATCCGATGCTACAACTGCCAGAAGCCGGGGCACCGTGCCAATGTATGCCCGGAGAACTCGAAGCCCAAAGGCAACTACCAGGGCTACAAGCAATGGGAAGACAAGGAGGTTACGTCTGGTGATGCTCAGACCCAGCACACCTCGCAGGGACAGGGATCCCAAGGTCCGCAGAAGGGCGCACCATAGAGGCAGCCGGCCTTGCACATCATTGACCGTGACAGGACCGGTACTAAGTCCGGCCTAGGTATTAACTGTAACCTTTAATCCTTGAAGAGCATGCCTAAAGTATTGAATTACCTATATGAGGGAATGCATGAATGCGTAAGCAATTGTAGTATATATTAGAGCATGAGATGAAATAGTTGAGACTAGAACTCACATTAGATGAAATACCACCTTAGGGAAATTCTATATCTGCTACCCAATACCTACAAACCCAAACCATGAAGAAACCGACATCACCACTCACCACTTCACCAATGAGCAGTGTCAGGTTATCCGCCCAGGTAAGATCTTATTAAAAGGATGTCTGACACCCGAAGCGCAAATTTCCATCATCCGAAGATGCAATGAATTAGGAGCGGGTCCAGGAGGATTTTATACATCCGAATTCCCCGGTGGAGCAACAATGAAGCTGAAGATGATGTGCTTGGGTAAGGACTGGAACCCTTATACCAAGACATACCAGAAGACGAGGAGACAAGACGGAGCAACACCAACGACAATACCCACTGAATTTCAAACGCTTGTCACACAAACTGTAGAACTTGCACAACGATAAAAAGATGGCCTAATCCCTGCACTTGAAGCAGACCTTTGTATTGTCAATTTCTATGGGAAAGAAGGACGACTTGGCTTGCACCAAGATAAGGACGAGACAACGGAATCTCTTGAACAAGGAGTGCCCGTAGTGTCTTGGTCCATTGGTGATGACGCGTATTCTTGTATAATGAGAAGAAGCATATGGACCTCGTGGAGAAAATGGTATTGAAATCAGGAGATGTCCTAATCATGGGTGGAAAGTAAAGGCTGCTGTATCACAGTATCAAAAAGATCAAGTTGAATACGGCACCACCGGAAATAATTAATACCACACACATGAAACCAGGACGCCTAAACCTTATCTTTAGGAAGTATTAATCTTGTAGTAGCATGTAACACATTAGTAACGTGTATTAGAGGCACAGTATGTATGATGGTTGGTTTATTCAATAAAGGCAGTGTTGGTTATTAAATTCCACATGCGTTATACCACAAATTCTTATAAATCTTGTGAATTATTAGGTTGTGGACTCGGTACCGAACGTAACCTGAGTATCCTCACCGAAGCACAAGCCGATAAGAGTGGCATCATTCTAACGGGAACCTTCCCAGTAAATGGCATTGATGCCTCCGTACTATCCAACTCCGGTGCCTCTCACACCTTTGTATCACCATCATTTACGAAGAGGTTGGGGCTAGACGCAGATGAGTTACCAAAATTCTTGGTTACTCTCCGTCGAAGGAGTGAGTAAGATGTACCAAGTATTACCAAAGCGCCACAATTCGAATAAAAGGCGAAGAATTTCCCATCTCCTTTATCGAATTCAATGGGTTGGGATTCGACTTAATAATCAGGATGGACTGGTTGGAGCGGCACAAGGGGCAAATCCTCTGCGCCGAGCATAGACTGCTGCTCAAGAGTCTGTCCGGGGTTACTGTTTCATACCGCCAGAGGCCGAGAGAGCCTTCGACTACAGTCATCTCCGCTATGGCTATGTACCGGGAGCTTAGAAAGGGGCACGATGTATATTTATGTTATGTGCAAGATCTAGAGAAAGATCCAGAATTCAGCACTGAGGTGCCAGTGGTATATGAATTTCCCGATGTATTTCTAAAAGAACTACCCGATATGCCACCCCCGAGAGCAGTAGAGTTCGAGATTGATCTTGTATCTGGTACTGGTCCCATTGCCAGGGCAGCATACCGTATGACACCGGCAGAAATGACAGAACTCAAGGAGCAACTACGCAATTTACTCGACAAAGGGTTTATACGCCCGAGCGTATCACCCTGGGGAGCACCGGTCCTCTTCGTGAAGAAGAAGGACGGTAGCCTCCGCCTCTGCATCGACTACCACGAATTGAATGCGGTCACTGTAAAGAACAAGTATCCACTACCACACATCGACGACCTGTTCGATCAGTTGAAGGGAGCTTCGGTCTTTTCTAAGATTGACCTTTGATCCGGGTATCATCAGATTGCTATTAAAGAGAAAAACATTGAGAAAACAGCATTCCGTACGAGATATAGCCACTACGAATTCACGGTGATGCCATTCGGTTTGTCTAACGCACCAGCCAAATTCATGGATCTAATGAACCGCCTATTCAGTGATCAGTTAGACACTTCGGTAGTAGTATTCATCGATGACATTCTCGTGTATTCAAAGTCTGCAGAAGAACATGAAAACCACTTGAGAAAAGTACTTGAGACATTACGCGAGAACCAGCTGTATGTGAAGTTCTCCAAATGTGAGTTTTGGCTAGATCAGGTATCTTTCCTCGATCCTGTCATCTCGAGCGCCGGTATCTCAGTGGATCCATCCAAAATTGAAGCAGTACGATCATGGCCTAGACCTAAGACTGTTACCGACATCCAGAGCTTTCTCGGTCTAGCTTGTTATTACTGAAGATTTGTAAAGGACTTCTCTAAAGTCGCTAAGCCCATGACGACATTGATGAAGAAAGATGCACTGTTTGTGTGGACAGACGAGTGTGAGGTATCCTTCCAAAGCCTAAAGGACTCATTGACCTTAACGCCCATTCTCACTCTTTTAGAGGGCATAGAGGGATTTGAGGTGTATTGTGATGCATCAGGCAAGAGCATGGGATGCGTACTCATGCAACATAGCAAGGTAGTAGCCTACGCCTCCCGCCAGCTGAAAAAGCATGAGGAGAATTACCCGACACACGATCTAGAGTTAGGAGCCATTGTCTTCGCCTTGAAGATATGGTGACACTATCTCTATGGGGTAAGCATCACCATCTACTCCGACCTTAAAAGCTTACAGTATGTATTCACACAGAAGGAACTGAATTTGAGACAAAGAAGGTGGATGGAGTTTTTATCAGATTACGACATCGACCTACAGTATAAGGAAGGGAAGGCAAACGTTGTATCCGACGCCCTGAGCCGTTGAGCACACTCACTCCATTCACTACTCGCTTCTTCTAGCTTGGTTGACGAGGTGCGAGACGCTCAGTTGAGCGACCCTTATATGACCGAGATCAGACAGAAAATCACCGATGGCACCTTTGAGAAAAGGAAGTATGACTTCAAACTGCATGAAGATGGTCTGATCCGGCTTAATGGCAGATTATGCGTTCCCCGAAGCAATGCTGAGCTGAGGGATCGCATCCTGCAAGAGTCACACTTTTCTACACTATTTGTCCATTCGGGAGCCTCCAAGATGTACAAAGACATGAAGAGGTACTTCTGGTGGTCTGGAATGAAATCCGATGTGACTGAGTATGTGCTGAGATGCCTAACATGTGAGAAAGTAAAATTTGAGCACAGAAGACCGGGCGGAATGGTACAATCTATTCCAATTCCGGAGTGGAAATTCCATGATCTCCATTGATTTTGTTGTTGGACTCCCACCTGCCAGGGGAGGACTCAACATGATCTGGGTAGTAGTCGATCGCCTCACCAAGCTTGCCCGATTCATACCGATGAAGGACACCTGAAAGGTGGCGAAGCTCGATGAGCTATTCGACAAGGAGATTATTCGACACCACGGAGTCCCGAAAACCATAGTATCTGACCGCTATACCAGATTTCTTTCGAGATACTGGAGAGCAACACGGGAAGCGCTGGTACTGAGTTGAAGCTTAGCACCGCCTTCCATCCACAGACCGACGGTCAGACAGAAAGGACCATCCAGACACTCGAGGACATGCTTAGAGAATTTGCCTTAGACTTCCAGGGGAGCTGGATTGATAAGCTTTATCTAATCGAGTTTTCGTACAACAACAACTATCACGCTTCGATTAAGATATCGCCATTCCAAGCTTTGTATGGTAGACCCTGCCGTACCCCGTTGTGTTGGGATGAGTCAAGTGAAGCGGTCATAATTGGACCGGAGTATCTTGAGCAAGTACAAGCGGAAGTGCGGCAAATCCGAGCAAACATGAAAGCAGCCCAAGATAGACAGATTTCCTTTGCGGATGTGCGACAACGCGACCTTGAGTTTGCCGTGGGCGACCAAGTGTTCTTGCGCGTCTCACCTATGAAGGGCATATTCCGATTTGGCCAGAAGAGCAAGCTGAGCCCGAAATTTGTAGGCCCGTACACGATTACCGAGAGGATTGGAGTTGTGGCTTATAGACTAGTGTTACCCGAAGAATTGGGGCGTGTTCATGATATCTTTCATGTATCACAACTCAAGAAATACATAGCCGATCCTTCTCACGTATTAGAACCCGAACAGCTATCCCTAGAGCCGACGATGAGATATGTCGAGACTCCATTGCGAATCCTTGATACGAAGACTAGGGACACTCGCCATAAATCTGTATGAATGGTGAAGGTCTTGTGGTCTAACTACGATGTCGAGGAAGCGACATGGGAACTAGAGGACGCCATGAAGGCGAAGTACCCAGATTTTTTTGTAGACTAGATGGTCTAGTATCCGTAGAGTACAGAGGGTACGGGGCGTACCCCTTTTAAGGGGGGTAGAGCCATTTTGCTTTTGCATTGCTTCGGATAGCATTGCATAGTATGTATGTATTGTAGTACATTTTGTTGACACATTAATGCTAATTGTATTTCGTTTGGCACAATGTAATGCCGGTATGTGTACAATGTGCAAGGTACATGTATGAGGTGTAATGCGTTTGTGTTGTACGATATATGACACAAATGGTAATGTGGAATGTATTGTGAACGGTATTGTGAAATGGTATTGTGGAATATGTTAATTGTATTGTGTATTGTATTTGGATTGTGTGTTCTTGCAGCATAGGAATTGTGAACACCTTGTAAGGTGGTAGTGAAATACATTGTGGCAATTGGTTTGCCAAATGAGTAGAAATAGTAAACCGTAAACCTTGAGCAACTTTGAGGGCAAAGTTCCTTAAGGGGGGTAGATTGAAATACCCTGAAATTAAAAATAATGATTAGTTAGGCTAATTGTGATTTTTAGAGGCTTAATTACATCTAAATAAACATGAGAGAACAAATCCCGAAAAAAACGGATCCTTAAAACGGATTGAAAGCACAAACGAACCTTAAAGCGTGTTTTTCGAGGAAACCGGGAAAATGCGGCTTTAAGCGGGTTAAATAGACCCGTAATTATGTTATTCAATCAAATGTCTATATTTAGACATTAGCGAAGGTCTAGAACCAATAAAATTAATTAAACGAGAAAATTCCAGAAAACGGGTTTCGGTTAGTGAATAGTGTAAAAACTAGAAGTTCTAGGGTGTTAAATGTAATAAAGCTAAACTAATGTGTCCCATTTGAAAATAAAAATAAGAAGTTGTGAGTGTGTGTGTGGTGTGGCCGGCAAACTCAGCCCCCCCCCCCCTCTGTTTTACTTGCTTTTAATAACAAAAGGATAAAACAATAAAATAAGAGAAAGAGAAAAATACACTTTCCTCACTTTTACTCTCTCTCCTTTATCTCTCCCACACTCCACCGTACTCCCTCCTCTCTCTGATTTCTCTTCTTCCCCATTGAGGTCTAGCAATGGCGATTTGAACAACCCAAAGGATCTCCACCTTCTTTCTCATCTTTGAGCACTGAAACCTTCTCCAAAAATCACAAAAATCGCACCATTGAATTCTCTTGTCAAGGAGATCATATTCCTCCTTTCAAAAATTGAAAAGCTTCATTTCCATCTCCATGGATGAAGGCCATTTGAAGGTTTGAGACCACCATTGGAAGCCCCTTCATCACCTTGATGTTTTGAGGTAAAAAGAAATCCGAAAATCCATCATTTCTAGCTCTCATTTGCATTATAAGAATTTCTAGATTTTGAACTTCATGTGCCTTGTTCTCCAGCCAGTTTTGGCTCCACTCTTGGGCTAGGAATCTTGTTCTCTTGCTAGCCAAGAACCCCACTCATTCATTGGAAGGTAATGCCTCTTCTAAACTCTAAAAACATGTCCAAAATTTTAGGTTAGTTTAAGGATGAGTTCTAAACTAGCATTGGTATGTATGGGTTGCTGTAGCATTGCCGGTTTTGTTGAGCAAAGAACAAGAAACAAAGAAACATAGAAGAAAGAAGAAAGGAGAAAGGAAGAAAAGAAAGAAATAAAAACTAGAGCTACTAGGTAAATACTCTTGCCTTGAACTAGTTTTGTATACCTTAGTGTAACAAATTTTAACTACTTGAAATGAGTAATGTGTATGGTTTTGAGTAGTAGTTAGGTTGTAGTATAATGACGAAGAGAATTAAAATGTTATGAAGCTGTTGGAAGATGATTAAAAGCTTGGGAAAACTTTAGGGAATAAATGTGTAAGTGTAGGAATTATTGTGTTGTAGTGTGTAGAATGATGTGGTAATTGTAAATGAATTGGTGAGCTGAGATATGTGTGGGCAAAGTTAAAATTATAGGGGAACCTCTGTCAAATTTTGTCTAGAAATTAGAAAACTTAGGTGTTGTAAGAAGAGGGAATAACCTAGAGCATAACTAGGTATGACATGGGGTGTAATGTGAGTAGTTTACCCTTTTGAAAACAGATTTGAGAAAGAGTTAGGTGATGAAGTAGAGTATGGGATAGGATAATGCATTTTGAATGCTAGAAATGGTATTGGTTGAGGGAGTATTAGAGGGTAATTTGTAGCATAGAAGAAATAAAACTAGTATAAGTGTTGAAACGAAAATGAGAGAATTGGGTAAGTTAACATAAGAATGGGAAATGAGTTTAGCGAAGAGTTAAGGGATGAACTAAGATAATTTAGAGGGCCTAACTAGTGTTAAAACATGTGGGATTACATGTAGGAAGGTTAGGGAAGCAATGGGTAAAAAAAGGGACTGAAACAGAATTTAAAATGAGAATACTGGACTGGACCGACCTTGGGACCGCCCTTGGCAAGGTCGGTTGAGCCCAGATTTGCAAAGACGGAAATCTACTGACTTCGACCGACTTTGGGACCGAACTTGGCAAGGTCGGTCGAGTCGTAAAAATGTAAAGCCAGAAGTCACTGACTTCGACCGACCTTGGGACCTCCCTTGCAAGGTCGGTCAAGTCATGAATTTTCAGAACCAGAAACCTACTGACTTGGACCGACCTTGGGACCTCCCTTGCAAGGTCGGTCGGGTCTGAATTTTCCAGGATCGTAACACACTGACTTTGACCGATCTTGGGGCCGACCCTGGGTAAGGTCGGTCGAGTCATACAATATATATATATATATATATATATATATAATATATATATATATATATAATAATATATAGTGGTATATAGTGGTACAACAATGATGGAGTAAGAATGGTAAGAAAACATGCACATGAGTAAGAAAACAAACTTAAAGGATGGAATGGTTTTCATAACCACTTATGAATTGTAAGAACTAGTAAGTGTACATAGAAAATAGTAATGGAATAATGAGTTAGGTCAATAATAGATCATTGACCATACAACTTCATGTATGTTATAGGACTCGAATAGTTAAACACCGAAGGAAAATCGGAATTCAAGTACGACGGTGAACGATATGATTTTCTCATGCCCCGTATGCTACCTTGACTACCTGATTTGTGTGCTTATGTGTTCACCTAAATAATATAAATGCACGAATCGGGGTTTTAATGCACTTACTTGTGCTTATATTATATTGTTCTCATTGAATGTCTTGAACTCGTAGTTTGTATAATTCATGAAATGTATGAATGAGAATGAAGTGTATGTGTAGCTTGATGTGTAGCGTATTAACCCACTGTACGGAAGGAAGGACTTCTAACTAATTCCTAACTACCTAACTTCTAACTTGAGTAATAGGTAAAATGGAATGAGTAGAAGTCCGATATAGTTTCGGCCACGCGTGAGGATAAGGAGACACAAGAGGTTGGATCCGAATCCTGGCTTTAATCTTTTCCATGGACCAAATCCCTTAAGTGGGTAGCATCCTGGATTAGTGAACCACCCTAAAGCTCAGTGTTGGGATATCATAGTCCCTGCCCGGAGGTCATACCGACTTGACTTGAGTAAGTAAGTAAGAAAAGTAATCGTATGAGTAAAGATCATGGCTAGTGTAAGCCATTGATCACGAGTAAAGAGTAAAGCACACCCGATTAACCCGGGTGAGAAAGTAACTAACAGTATCGTGTATGTATTGGAGAAGTGTATCTTCGGGTTACGGTAAGTACGAATGGTTGGCTTGTATTGTCTTCATTGTATGTATTGAATGGAATGTATGTATGTTCTATGATGTGAATGTATTGTATCTTATCAAAGCATGTATGTATGTGTGGATAAAATGAACCGCATGTATTCGACCAAGTAGTCCGCGTACCCCCGTTAGCATGCGGGGTATGCGGATTTCATATGCAGCGTTTTGCTGAGCCCCTTGGGGCACTATTTTTATCTTCGCAGGTACCCGTGAGAATTGAAGGTCGTGCTACAACCAAGATGATTTATTTTTGAGTAGTTAGTAGTATGTGAAAGGTGTACCGAGTTGTACACGGCTCGACACCTTTTTGAGTAGCCGGTGTACCATGTGGTACACCCGTTTTGGAGAATTAAATTGTGAAACTTAGTATGAGTGAGGGAATGTATAAACTCATAATTTTTGAATAGACTTGTAGAGTTGGAATGTAATTCATATACTTTTGGATACTCGGTAATCAAGATTGTAAGTAAGTATTGGAAGTGTAATGTAAGTATTTATGTTGCTCAGTATATCTTAATCTTCAGACAGTTACAGTAAGTAGTAGGAGCCTTGTTAGTCTTGGGATGGCTAACGGCGTTGTATCACCCGCCGGGAGTATATAAGTATCCGCTGCGTGTAGGGTAATTATGGAGACGATTAGAGGATAATGGAAGGATTAGCGGTTGGGGTGTTACAGCTTTCTAGTTATTTAATTGTTTTTTATTTGCTCATTTAATATAGTTTGTTATCATTACACAAGGTTATATACATTAAAAAATCTACACCCAGCGTAATACCCCAAAATTTCTTCTCCTTTTACATGATATAAGATTAATAAACAAGAACAACTTTACTACAATGGAAGCCTTAGACCTAGCAAGATGCTACCGCCACATTCACAACCTCTGTGAATGCTAAGACTTAATACACAACATAATCCAAAACCAAATACCATTACATATTGTTCAAGATACAAAATTTAATATAAAATACTAAAATTCCCAAAAATGTTCAAGATGATTGTCTCTAATCCCTCCAGCCCAGTAAAAGCCACAACCTAAAGTGATTTAGATGGAATGGATGGAAGAGTACTCTAGGATAGTGGGTATCACCTAAAATGCTCAATTGCACTCATAAAACACTCCTCAATATAGTTGTCTAATTTAGGTTAAAGTAAAGATTTTCCAAATCTTGGACCAATCAAATCTTACCTAATTAATCACACCCCTTAATTCAAAGAAGACTAGAGTCACTAGATAGTATTAAGTTCAAGCTCCTAACAGTATCCTTAAATTTCCACTTCCCTAACTCTAGAGATATGAAAATTAGGGTTTATCCCCGAGTTCCAATTTCTAGCTCAATCCCTAATGTTGCTAGAAATTGCAATAAATGCCATGAGTGATCAATCCAATACATTAATGGAGCATTAATGGAGATAAAAAAACTATTATAAATGAGGAAATGTTTATAAGCATAAATGAAGCATTCAAGATTCAATCCTCATCCTAGAGCACAAATGTGACTACTCAAACATGGAGAAAGAAGAAGAAAATAGAGAATGAGAAATAACCATAGTAGGAGAGTAGAAGCTTCAATGAAGGTGGGAGGTTTCCCCTCTTTTCTTCATCTTCTTCTATTCTCCTTTCTCTTCTCTTTTTTCTCCTCTGATGTCGCCTTCTTCCTTCTCTTTTGTCTGTTGGCGTCTAATTTTGGGGATGGAGCAAACCGTTAGTGAACGAGCATTTTTTTCTATGTTTTGACTAATTCAGGACATGTCTCTGTGTGTGATCCGGGTTTGTGTCCAACTAAATATCTCATACCACACTGTCGTGGCCAGATCTCGCGTGTTGATGATTGGTCCGGGTCTTTCACCTGGACACATACCCGGACCAGAGTGAA
This sequence comes from Limonium bicolor, assembly GCA_023374045.1. Classification (NCBI taxonomy): domain Eukaryota; kingdom Viridiplantae; phylum Streptophyta; class Magnoliopsida; order Caryophyllales; family Plumbaginaceae; genus Limonium; species Limonium bicolor. The sequence continues at coordinate 64,853,789 of CM041783.1, forward strand.
AACTAGGCAGAAAATTCAGCAATAGAGTGGTCCGGATTTGTAGACTCGGACACAAACCCGGACCAGGTCGAAAACTTGGCAGAGACTTCAGTGGGGGTTGGTCCGGGTCTATAGACCCCGACACATACTTGGACACAACTTAAAATGCACCAGAATGGATGTTTTGCTCCCGTCTTGGTCTCGAACGTCATGTCACGCATTTTAAAGTCTCGTTCATGCACCTGAACAGCTCCTTTTCATCATTCCATTGTGCTTCAATGAGCTTTTATCTAAATTATAACCAAAAATGTATAAGCTCGCTAATAATTACCAATTACTCTATATAGTGGTGAAAATAGGTTATAACCTGAATATAATCCTAATAAATGCACATTTTTGCCACTTATTAGTAAGCATTTATATATAACCATACTTAGATCACTCAATACAATCAACAGTTCAAGTAATAACAATAAGGCATCCAGATATCCATAATTATTATTGGTAACCAATTCATTTGTCTTTATTTGCCATCATTCTTCCATTTCCATCCAAATCATGTCTAGGGATAAATCATAATCATATAGGCGATCCAACCTTTCTCACCCGCACTTCAGACCCTAAAAGATGTGCAAACCACTTATACCTTTAAACTATAGTGTAGGAAGCCAAAGAGTGTCCCATGGAGCCCGAGGCCTACCATGAGCTAAATGAAAGTAATGGGGCCTTATGCCCAGAGTTAAAGGGTCTACCCTTCACAATGAAGATCAAATGGCCATATGCCCAAATTTCTACGGTCTGCCCCCCTTTACCTTTTAATCACTCACCATCTCAATCTCACGTCAATTATCCTTGTTCATTCAATAAGTCTTCCTTAGGCAGATTGCACATAGAACCAAAGGAAAACACATCAATTCAAATTCAACAATCATAATAAGAACTCAAAGCAAAGATTATACAACATGGCTTAGCAAGACAAAACTTTCTGCCATAGTAACACAAAAACAACCAAATTAGCTTAGTAATCCAAACAACCATAGTTCACACCTTGAAACAAAGATTTACCTATCCCAATAAACAACAACCACTTCGGCATTCTAATCGCCCAAATAACCATATTAGTTCTATATTAGTTCCAAGATTAGTTCAGCTCATAAATCCATGAATAAAACCACCAAAATTCTCCCCTTGTATTCGTTGATATAGAATAGGTTTCAAAACATACTTTCCTTCTTTAAAGATTATTTTCAATTCACTATACTAGAGCTTTAAGAAACCTGCGAATTTATATGGTTGATAAAGGATTGCTAGACTTTGAAATCACATAGGTTTAAAAGGGATGATAATCCTTGAGATTACCTTGAAGAATTATGGAGAAAACCTTCCCCCAAGACCTTGGAAACTTTTGATGGAAACTAGGGAACCTAAGCACACCCTTGAAGCACCTCAATATTAGGAAAGAGGATGAAGTAGGGGTCTCTCCTTATACTCCTTGCTCTCAACCACACTCCTACCTCCTAGGTGAGTTTCTTCTCTCTTTTTTTCTCTCTTCCTCTCTTAATGAATGTAAGTAGTTTAGGAATTAGATGATGGTTAGAAGGAAGTGGTCGTTGGCTTTATATAGGCAAGGGAGGTTTTTTGGATGATTTCCTTTTAAGGGAAGAAATGTTCCTAGGTGGCGCCACCTTGCTCCACTTTCTTTCTCCTCATTGGACCTAGGTGTGGCTTTCGACATTGGTGATAACTCAAAGGCTGACTAAGGCAGAGTGTGGTTGGCACCTCCCTTCTCCCTTGCTTGCCTTAATCTCATTGAACCACTAATCTAACTTAGGAGCTTAGTTACCTAAGATAAAAGAAAGGAAGGAGTGGCTGATCACCACCAAGAAGAACATGCCACCTCCTACTTGCTTGCTTATGTTGTAGGATTTCCATTAGACTAAGTGTTTGGCAACCAATCTTCCTAACACATAAGCCTAACTTGACACCTCGTTCTTGCAACTTCCTACCTGCTTACTAGCTTGCCACCCATTCTTGCAACGTCCTACTTGCTTACTAGCTTGTCACCTCGTGCTTGTAACGCCTTACTTGCTTACTAGCTTGTCACCTCGTGCTTGAAACATCCTATCTGCTTACTAACCCTCACTGGCAATTGAATCACCTCCTTGCCTGCTTACTAATACTTATTAGCAGCTGCATAACCTCTTAGCTTAGTTGTCCTAATCTTATTGGAGCAATCTAGCCTACTAATCTTGAAAACGTGCCCTAAGGAATGAACAAGTGGAACTCCTTCCTTACTAGCTCTATATGGCGTCCAACAAGCCTTTCGAAAGGAATATTTAAGAGGTGAAACTAGAGTAAAGCAAGACTAGCTTTAGAGGTTCTTTCGGCCTATTATGGTTTCTCTTACTACTTTTGAAACTTAGGTTATTTCACCCAGTTTTTTGTTAACCTGAATTACTGTGCCGCCTTAAATGGTTAACCGATGTAAACAAAATGGTAATGGTGTCGAATTTTTTTAAAAATGTATCTCCCTACTAACTGGTATACAGTGTGGTTGACCGTACCGCGAACACCCCTACCCGGCGCCTAGCCGACCCTGTTCGCAATGTTTGTGAAGTTGATGGTTAAATAGTTTATGAATGTGTGTTAAAATCGTAATATATAATCTCATCGTAATATATAATCATGAAATACCACTAAAAAATTTGCTAATTCAACAAAAATAGCATGTTTTTGAAAAAAATTGCGCTACCACAAAAGGCAACAAACATTAAATATTTCGTTAATTAGAGTGTAAAAGGACGTTTCCGTATGCAGGATACCACACTTTAATGTTTAAGTTTACGAGATACCACAGTTGACGGTGATAATTATCTAACAACTATATTTTAGTAGTAACTTTTTTTATTTCTTCCCTTTATGACTGCGTGATAGGTGCCCACCATTGGAAGAAAGTCGCACACCTAGTAGTTATAGTAGGTTTTGCCAACCAATTTTACTAGCGTGAGGGGCTAGCTCTTCGGTAAACCACATTTGCAATGTATGCTTT
>CM041783.1:64857316-64891941 GCA_023374045.1 Limonium bicolor
TGTTTTGCGAAAGAAGATTTTCTATATCATTTGATCGTGAGGAAAAGGCGCACGAGCCTAGTTTTCATTTCCAAAATGCTTGTCATACTGATATCACATAACCGCAGTTGCATACATTAAGAGGGAAAATGGGGTTACAATCCGATTCAAAGGGGGAATATAACCGTTAGTCCAGAAGGGGAATACATCCGCTAGTTAGCTAACCGTTACAAAAGGGAATACATCCACTAGCTAGCTAACCATTACAAAAGTGGAATACATCCACTAGCTAGCTAATCATTACAAAAGAGGGATATATCCACTAACTAGCTAATCATTACAAAAAGGGATATATCCACTAACTAGCTAATCATTACAAAAGGGGGAATATATCCACTAGCTAGCTAATCATTACAAAGGGGGATACTCTACTAGTCATAATAAACTACTGCCGCTAGAGAGAATCAGCCGATGATCTCTTCCGTTTTGACTCCTCACGGTTTTTCTTCCTCTGTTGTTCTCGTGAGCGGGGGTTGTAGATTCACGGTAATCAGGCAAGTGGGGTCATGCTCGATTACCGAACGGTAAAGTGAGTATGGATATTTCTCCACGCGATCCACTCGCTTCTCAAGCCATTCCTTGTATGAGTCACTCAAGCTAAGGTCGGTTCCTCGCTCGTTAAGATAGCCCATTTGACTCCGGTGTTGTAGGCTTGAGCTACATAGTTCACCGCCGCATCAGTGAATCGGTGACTCTTGAATTTCGATACCTCAGCCCCTGGGATGGTTTGTTCACGTCCGAACTGTCGCATTGCCCTTAATGGGAAGATAGTGACAAAACGGTCCAAACCAATCAGAACCAAACCATTGTGTTCGGCTGACCTGACGGTTCCTCCTTGGACATCCCAGTCCTTCATACCCACTCGAAGTGTGAGTGGAGATGAACATCTCGAAAGTAGGCTTTCCAACCCCCTTCTGGTCTCTGTACCACCTTTCTTGCAGCTTGGAATGTGCACATGGTAACTGTTTGGTACCGCGATAAGTGGGTAGTTGCAGGTGATCAAAAGCCATATTTGCAGGAGCAAAGGACTCCCTTTGAAACGTTTCTCGAGCCCCTGTTTTCCTTCCATTGATCTAGTGCTCTGCTACCTCGGCCACTATGACTGTCCCAATGCTAGCTCGTCTTCATAGGCCTTCAGAAGATAGATGACCTGTGGATTCATTCTTAGGCCCCTTTGTCGAAAGAGTGTAACCCTGAGGCAGAGTCTAACACCCGTCTTTGAGTTCTCTGTGGCCGGTACGGCTTGCAGAAACGATCAAGGAGATCTCTCAAGCTCAGACTCATTCCCCCAAAATCTTCTACCTCAGAGACATGCACCCCTAAGAATTTGGCTGCGAATGCTGACGTCTTCGATCGATCGGTCGGGATCCGAGGCATCTTCTGATGAGTTTGATCTTCAGGAAAGCATCCATCTCTGCTGGCAGCATGACCAACTCCTCCATAGCAAACCGGTATGATGATCTTCTGGGTCCCAATATGTGATTGACTCATATAGTGCCTCATAGTCAATGACATGTTGGCCCAAATAGGCTAAACCCAAGAAGAGAGGCTCACCGATGTCTTTCATTGCTACACATCGTTCTTTCAGGCTGGAGGCGAATTCCACTTCTTGAGCTTGCTCTTGATAAAATAGGGAATACGGGCCTGCTCTTTCGCTGCTGCCTCCTTCTCTTGTTGCTCGTCAATTTCCCTTTGTCTCTTCCTTTCCCCGGGGACAGGTACCAATCTGTTGAACATGGCTAATCCTGCAAAGAGAGGTAAAGAAGAAAAAATGGGAAGAAAGTGATACGTGAGATTCGGGATGTGCAGCCTTGTAATACCAGTATGTCATGCTTTTGGAAATGAAACAAAGGAAGAAAGTTTTGTGAATAGAGGATTTTAAAAGGTTTTGATGAAAAAGGTTTTCATTTTTTTGAAATACGTTTTTTAAAAAAATTTGTAAACAGTTTATGCAAGCAATTTTACAAACGGTTTTGAAGAATTTTCACAAGCAGCTTTTCAAAAGAGATTCCGAACGAGTTTTTGAAAACACGGTTTGGTCAAAATGGTTTACACACAATTAACGTAAAGTAAATCGTGGCTATGTTTGATGTGGAGCTGTAAGTGTTAATGTTGGGATAATCACTTTCCAGGTCCAGTCATTATGATTCCGTCTCACCGGGGAACCGTCGTCCCTTCACTATCATCTCTCGGGTTTTTTCTCTCTATGCCTTTGAAGGGCACGTTATCAAAAAAGTCCGGAGTGCTTAAGTTCGAAAGGTCAGGACACCCGAGATGATAAAGAAACATACGCCACGGCCAGGGATGATCCGACAACACCCCACTTTTCGGGAAACTCGGGAAGCATTTGCATGGGAACGGGTCTCTCGTCACCTGCCGGTCAGGTGTGTCTAAAGTCCAATTATTCAGTGACTACATTGTGCCATGTGTGTATCCGGTAAATACGGGATCCTCTATGGACGTATAGCGTGACATTGGGCTTTAGAGACACATGTAGTGCAGAGGAACAATGGAGAACTGAGCCCATGCAATCTTCAGGGTAAGGCAAAGGGTGGTCAGACAGCGGCATACAAGGGGGTGACTTCCATAAACCCGTCTTAGACACCGGACCAGGTAGCTGGACACTGAAGGCTCAGAGTTCACTATATGCTGGCTTTGACTCGGATAATGGAGGATATTTTGGATCATGAGCTCAAGGCGTCGGTCAGAAACCTTACCGCCCTGTGGGTTTGTTCACTCATAAGTGACCCTAGCTCATGGGGAATCAACCGTGGACCGGCTGGGGATCCCGTGACATCGTGGTAAATCGGGTGACACAGAGGAATGCATGCCTAAGCTACCCACCCCATGCACCCCACAATTGTAACATAAATATGAAAGGTAAATGAACAAATGAAGTTAGCACCGACCTATTTGCTAAGGGTTTTATCTTGAGATTAGTGATTCCAAATTGGTTGTTTATTAACCTAAAGGGAAGTTAGCTTCATTCAGTCCTAAGTGTCTCTTTCTAATCGTGAGCTAATTATTAACCCAATTGTTGCAATGTTTGTTGAGGATCTAATAAATCCTATCTGTCCTCATCAGATACACACTCAAAGTTGGAGTAGAATAAATCCTAAAGGCTTGGAATGAATCTCTTGAAGGTTTTGAAAGAAGTGGGGAGGTCCGACAATTATGAATGGAGTTCAGTCTTCCTTGAGTTTGAGAAAAACTTACTCAAGTTTTCCCCCAGCAGAGTCGCCATTCTGTGGAGGGTGATTTTTCGGTATGAGGGGGGGGGGGGTCTATCTGAATATGGACTAGCTGAAAAGCCTAGATCCTAAGAATTTGCCATTCTGTGGAGGGTGAAAACCCGTTATTCTGGCAGCCCTCAAATACCTACTACATCGTCCGTCTTTCCCAGAAAGCATAAGGGGAATGCAAGTGTGCACTACACCCGCACTCGATGGGCTCCACGCGACTTATGCCTCTATAAGGCGGAATTGACTAGAGTCGCCACCTAGTTTGACCTAAGGAACTAGGAAGGGAGGAGAAGGGTTCTAAGAACCGTTAATTGACTCTGAGATTGTTGCCTATGGATAGGGACTTATCTGGCCATATCAGAGATTCTGTGTGGGTTCGCACTGGGTTACACCCCTTGGAAGTGGCAAACCACGACTTCGGATTGATGCCCGAGGAAACCTCGGTCTCCAATTGTCGGGATTACCTTCTTTCAAAACCTTTTTTAGAGAGATTCATTTAAAAGCCAAAGGATAGGATTGAGTGTGGTTTGAGGAGTAGATCATTTTTAAGAGTTTGAGGAAATGAGCTGATCTTGAAGTATCGGTTCATGGGAATGGTCAAAGGGTTGAGGGATTTTAGATTATTTTCGAGGGAATTGGATTTGTCTCGGCTTTTGTGAGGCTAAGGGCATTTTGGTCATTCTTGTAGAGTTAAGGGATGTTTGGATCATTTGTGAGAGTTGAAGAGTTTCCCGGGTTTGTTAGGTTCATCTTTTAGAAAGGTCGAGTTTTTGAGGTGCTTGAGAAATCGAATGGGTTGAGGAGGAATTCAGGTTTTAAGGATGATTGAGTATGGAAGAGGATATTTGGTTTGCAAGTATTCGGGTTTTGAAGATGATTCAGGTTTCTGGGAGTCTTCAGGAATTGGAGGTCCTAGGTGACTTAGAGTTGGTTCAGAGGAGGATTAAGAAGTATTTATGGGTCCTAAAGCTCTAATGGAAATGTTGGGTTGGTTTATTCAGAATTGTCTCTCTTAAAGTTTTTTTTTTTAAAACCAGAAAAATCATTTTTTTGTTGTAAAAGGGCGGATAATCCCGAGGGATTACCCTATGTACCCCTCGAACACGACACTTAACTAATAATAAGTGCCGAGGCTCGAAAGATGGGGCAATGAATTTATGTCGAAGAATAGGATTCAGAGAGAAACACCATGAATGAGATGTTCTCGGTCGAACCCTAATAACGTCTCTAACTCCCGGGTTTTAAAACGTTAAAAACCGAAAACATTGAAATCGAATAGAAGGGAGTTAGACGATTCTAAAATCCCGGCTGCACTAGGAAGGCCGTTACTTCCCTAGCACCCCGCCTTGTAAAAATCTAGGCTGCAATTAGGGGAGGTTTGTCACCCTAATGCCCCGCCTAAAGAGATCCAGACTGCGACAAGGGAGGTTATGACCCCAGCGCCCCGCCTCGGATTTTTATTTTGGGAAGGGAGACAAGCAATGTTCTAACCATGGAGGAAATGTTTTGAAGGAGTTAGACATTTCTTGCTCCCCGAAAACAATTTATTTGGATTTGAAAACTAAGTTAGAAAATTTTGAAAGTTGTTCGGAATTCTCGATGAAGAAACACTGATTTTGAGAAAGGTTTTTAGGGGAAAACTTTCTGTATATGTGAGAAGAACTTTCTGCAATAGAGAAGAGTTTTCTGTGATGTGAGAAGAGTTTTTCCTTTAAAAAATCAACAAAATGGTTTTTAAATCTGAAGATCTTGACAAAACTCGGATAAAATGATAGTTTGAAATTCTTTTTTTGGGTTTTGGAGTTTGAAAGGAATTTACGAGTTAGAAGTATATTGAAAGGAATTAGTTTTGAAAAAGAGTGTGGGAATTGATTTGATTTGGTTTGACTTGTATTGGAAGAATGTACGGGTCAACGTTCGGATTGGGTCAAGGTTTTGGTCAAGGTCAAGGTTTTCTGGTCAAGGTCAAGGTTTTCTGGTCAAGGTCATCGTTTTCTGATCAAGGTCAACGTTTTCTGGTCAAGGTCAACGTTTTCTGGTCAAGGCCAACGTTTTCTGGTCAAGGTCAACGTTTTCTGGTCAAGGTCAACGTTTTCTGGTCAACGTTTTTTGGTCAAGGTTTGATTCTTGTGGATTTTTGTGGATTTTACTCGATTGATTTTGTGGACTTGGGCTTGGGCCGGATTTGGATTTTGGGCTTGGACAGGGGCTAGGTTTATGAACTTGGGCCAGGTTTAGGTAATGGGCCGATGGGCTTTGGGTTTGGTGATGGGCCGAATGGGCTTGGGCTAGGTAATGGGCCGATAGGCCTTGGGTTTGGTGATGGGCCGATGGGCCTTGGGTTTGGTGATGGGCCGATGGGCCTTGGGTTTGTTGATGGGCCGAATGGGCTTGGGCTAGATAATGGGCCGATGGGCCTTGGGTTTGGTGATGGGCCGATGGGCCTCGGGTTTGGTGATGGGCCGATGGGCCTTGGGCTTTGGGCTTGAGTATTGGGCTAGTGGGCTTTGGGTTTTGGTATTGAGTATTGGGCTAGTGGGCTTTGGGTTTTGGTATTGAGTATTGGGCTAGTATTGGGCTAGTGGCTTTGGGTTTTGGTATTGAGTATTGGGCTAGTATTGGGCTAGTGGGCTTTGGGTTTTGGTATTGAGTATTGGGCTAGTATTGGGCTAGTGGGCCGATTTGAGAAGTGGGTCAAATTTGGGATTTTATTTACAAGTGGGAAAATGGTGTTCAAAATAAATTAAGATTTTTTTTTTGAAATGAAACATCAATTAAAGGTGAGAGACAATTCGATTTGGAGGAGTTGAAAAATTAAAGGGACTTGGAATGAGAAACCTTAAGCTCTAGGCATTATTCTGAATTCTTTTCTTTTCTTTTCCATTTTTTTTTGGGTAAAGTTTTTAAATGAAATAAAGGGGTGGTTTGGGATAGGCTTTAAATGTTTGGAAGGTATTATTCCCCACAAAGCAAATCATAAATAAGCTAGCTGTGGGGTACCCTCAAGGCTTAAAAGAATTCTCAAAGTTTTGGAAAATATTGTTCCCCACAAAGCAAATCAGAAATAAGCTAGCTGTGGGGTATTTTCCAAGACTTTGATCAAAAGAAAAAGGGGTGACCTAAGGGGCCATCTAGGGTTTAAGTAATGAATATATGTACAGAGAAAAGAAATAAAAGATTGGAATAACCGTAACATGCCAAGCATATGTACACATAGTAAAAAGAGAACGTAATCAGGGAGTGGACCACATAGTAGATAACAAGTTAAAGGCAACCCAAAAAAAGCAAATAGACTTTCAACAGAGTTAGTCCCGTTTTTTTTTTTAGTATTATGTGAAACCAAGTAAACATCCTAAGCTAACACCTAACCGAACGACAAAAAAAAAAAAAAAACCCTGAGCTAACTTATCAAAGCAGTTTATCAGTTAACTGCCTTTCATCCATCCTTATTAATTGAATCATCATGGTAAAACAGAAGCCAACAGAATTGTTCCTATTTCTTAGGTTCGGTATCATCACATTCAAAACACAACCAGAGAAAGAAATAGAAACCGCAAGGACAAATTGCAGCAGCAAACTAAGAACGCCAATTCTAACATCATCCACTCAACATCTTCTATTGGTTCCTAACATCTCTTACGAACAGATTACAACATGCTAATTAAATTAGCTTCATACTTCATACCCTGCTGCTTATTTACCAGTGTGAAGTTGAACAAAGTTTTTTCTCTCCATTCATTAATAACAGGTGGATGAACAACCTTTCCATAAGCACACATCATGGATAACAACAAAATGGGTTAATCATACCAACTCAAACAGATGGAATCACAAGTCAGAAATTAGTACCGAGAGGGAGCACTAGAATCTTCTGCAAATAATACAATAAACTCCAAAGCAAACAATAAAGAAAATTAGTTATACATGACAGATTATTGGTCAAAAACACCGAATGAACCACAAATCTGGTAGATGTGGAGACAAGGCAGAAAGAGAGTTGACGGGGAGTATTCTGCTCTTACACGAATCCGAAAATGGGAGCAATAGACAAATCACTAGAAGTTAATGACAGAGGGGAAATCGGGAAGCGACCAGTTTCACCATGCTAGACAGTAGAGCAGGAGGTGTAAACCCAACAATGTTCCAACAGAGTCAAAGTAATGCATGAATCCAAAAGGGTCGAGGCTCATGCCCTCCCACATAGATGAAGCATTAAACTGAACAAAGCAACGTACAGGTGTACATTAGATGTAAATCCGAGATTATAAACCGAGGTTTACGTCCTATCCCGGTATGAATCTACCTCCGAAATCAGAAGGAAACGTACAAAGCAGAGAACTCAATGACACGCCGAACCAGATCGAAGTAAGTATACCGACAGAATGACAGGATATGCGCACAAGGACTGAAATATTTCCAAGAGCAAGGTAATGCAACGATAAACAGTAGCGGGTCGAGCGTTAAACGGCCTTGATACTCGACTGTGATTGAGATACACAGCAAGGTTCAAGGTTTTGAAAGTGAAAGCAGAATAAGATGGTAATGGAACGTTGAATTAGCGGTATAATGAAGATACATGCGAACGATAGAGGTATAATCTGAAACAAAGTCCCAACCGCGTTGGATCTCTTCTAGCCATCATTGATTTTAAGTTCGTTTGGCCAAAATACACAGAGAGTAAAGCAGAAACTACGAATGTGCGCCGAACTATGGGATTTCCTCTGAATTCGATAAGCGAAGTTACAAAAGCTTAAACACCGAAAATCGTTTAGAAGCTGCGAAGAAAGTGAGAAGAGAAACGGCATGCACATCAGAGAAGAGAACTCTGGAATGCCGTGAATCTCTTTCTCGTTTTAACCATCACCGGTCCAGATCCTTTGGCGTTAAATAAAAAATGAAGAGGAAGGTGATAGACGTATGTCGAAAATCCAGTTCACATAGCAATTGAGAGGAAGATTACTTACTCTTTGCTTGATCGTAACGCAAGCACAGAGAGGAGTAATGTCGGGGTATGTAAAGTTTCTGAAGAGCAACCAGTGGTGATCTCGAATGCTAGAGGGTGGAGTTCCTTCTTTCGCGGTGATTGAAATCGGAGAGAAGAAGGAAAGACGGGAGGCAAAAGGGGAGGCGATTTCTGGGTTTTCGCTTCTCCGGTTTTGAAATGGAAAAGCGACGACAACAGAGGGAGAATGGAATGTGAGAATCGGGATTGATGTCCGCTGAGGAAAACGTGGTTTACTGTAGGGTTTTTTTAGAATGTTTTTATAACGGAGGGAGCAGGGTTTTGTGGAGAGTGTTTGATGGTTCTATGGGCTCATAAATGATGTGGACTTTTATTTGGGTTTGGGGCTCAAAAACGGGTCCAGACATGGAGTAGGCATCAGGTCTAAGAATTATGTGCTATGAAAATAACAAAAAAAAACGCCTGTGCTAAGTCTCGAGCCCGAGACCTCCACCCTCCTTCCTCTCGTACTCTACCGGCTGAGCCATGGTGAACTTCGGTGTATTACCGCAACTAACGAAACCAAAACTCGCCCATGACCAGGACAAAAGACAGCAAATAATAAAATGCTATCTGTTCCTAGCCAGGGATCGAACTCACGACCAGAAGGAATGCGTGGCGAGTACTTTACCAGTTATGCTGGGTCAGATTTCAGTATTCGCATGCGAGAAATAATACAGGATAAAAACAAAACCGTGAAATATTTTAGTAGTAAAATGCGTATACGAAAACGAAGCAGGCTAAAATGGATTACGATAAGAGGCTCGTGCTCCCTTTCCCATAGGAATGTGAGGTTTAAATGTCGGTAAAAAGAAATTCCTTTAGTCGAAAACGGGGACGACCGCCTTGTTTCTGAAAGCCTGCTCATCTTTGAATTTTTGTTTTAAAATAAAACGGGTGAGAATTTTTGGTGTCTACAGATGGCTCCCCTTGATTCAATTCTGCAATAGAAGACTTGCAGAATTGGATCAAGGTTGACGGGGCGCCAAAAATTCTCACTGAGATTTTATGCGTGCACCGAGATGCGGTTGCAAATGGAATATTGTACGGATGCAACGGGAAAAATGCACGATAGCGGGATGCACGACTTATGACGAGCCTCAACTAGACCTCTTGACATCTAGCCATAGGACTTATGATGAGCCTATAATACAATTGAAAGTACGAGGACTTATGACGAGCCTCAACTAGACCTCTTGACATCTAGTCATAGGACTTATGACGAGCCTATGATACTAACAATTAGATTGATTGGGTGCACGAGGACTTATGACGAGCCTCAACTAGACCTCTTGACATCTAGCTATAGGACTTATGACGAGCCTATAATGCAATTGAAAGTACGAGGACTTATGACGAGCCTCAACTAGACCTCTTGACATCTAGTCATAGGACTTATGACGAGCCTATGATACTAACAATTAGATTGATTGGGTGCACGAGGACTTATGACGAGCCTCAACTAGACCTCTTGACATCTAGCTATAGGACTTATGACGAGCCTATAATGCAATTGAAAGTACGAGGACTTATGACGAGCCTCAACTAGACCTCTTGACATCTAGTCATAGGACTTATGACGAGCCTATGATACTAACAATTAGATTGATTGGGTGCACGAGGACTTATGACGAGCCTCAACTAGACCTCTTGACATCTAGCTATAGGACTTATGACGAGCCTATAATGCAATTGAAAGTACGAGGACTTATGACGAGCCTCAACTAGACCTCTTGACATCTAGCCATAGGACTTATGACGAGCCTATGATACTAACAATTAGATTGATTGGGTGCACGAGGACTTATGACGAGCCTCAACTAGACCTCTTGACATCTAGCTATAGGACTTATGACGAGCCTATAATGCAATTGAAAGTACGAGGACTTATGACGAGCCTCAACTAGACCTCTTGACATCTAGCCATAGGACTTATGACGAGCCTATGATACTAACAATTAGGTTGATCGGGTGCACGAGGACTTATGACGAGCCTCAACTAGACCTCTTGACATCTAGCTATAGGACTTATGACGAGCCTATAATGCAATTGAAAGTACGAGGACTTATGACGAGCCTCAACTAGACCTCTTGACATCTAGTCATAGGACTTATGACGAGCCTATGATACTTTGTGGGGTTGTACGAAACCCGCTGCTTTGAGTGGTTGATTTGAGGATGACTTTGATTATGGATTGATTTGGGTTTGATTGCTTTTCGGTTGCTCCTGTGAGGGATGTGATAGATGTTGCCCTTGGCTTTTCCAGTGTGGGGCTTTTGTTTTGACAGTCTCGCCCGATGTGCACTGTGGTATCGGGATCCTATAGGACTCTTGGCTCCAGAGTTCGAGGTGGCTCCGGTTTGATATGTGATCCCCTTGTGAGCGACGACTCTGGGATGGTTGATGGGTTCGGGTTCGATATGATCCGAGGGCTCCGGTGTGATCGGATGGCTCCAGTTTGATCTGTGGCTCCCTTGTGAGCAACGACTCTGGGATGGTTGATGGGTTTGGCTTTGATTATGATCCGAGGGCTCCGGTGTGATCGGATGGCTCCAGTTTGATCTGTGGCTCCCTTGTGAGCAACGACTCTGGGATGGTTGATGGGTTTGGCTTTGATTATGACCCCTGAGATGGCTCCGGTGTTCCCGAGATGGCTCCGGTGTAGCCCCGGATGGTCCTCTCGGTTGAGGGGGTTTCTTCATTGAGTGATGGTAATGGCCCTGTGGTTCGAGGGGAGGAGGGTTTTTATTTGGGACGGGGTCGCACCCTGAGAGGGTTGCCTACGTACTCAACTCCCTGTTGAGATCAGACCTTACGTAGTTCATTGAGATTTTGGCGAGTGAGAAATTCGGTGGTGAGGGGGGATGTCTTGCGGGGCATTTTCTTTGAACAGCACCCGAAGACTTTTGATCCTTTGTTTTGATGGCTGTGCGGTCTCCGAGAATTGTTGTCGTGCCGGTTGGTGAAGGAGACAGGCTCTGTGCTGTGGCTTCCCCTTCTAAAAGAGCATACTCATTCTTCTCTTTCCGTGGTGTAGGATATTATGTCCGAACCGATGGATGCAAATCTATTCTACATGCATTTTTTTTGATATGATTGAATGCAACGAGGATGTCGTGTCAAGGTGAGCTCAGCCAAGAATTCTAGTTAAGTCAGATTAGTCATTTCTGAGCCACTTCTTTCTTGAAAAATCTACCCAAAAGAGGTCTCTCGGGATCTCTTATACCTTTCCGTTTCCTTTCCTAAGGTCAGTTAGGCTTTCTTTAATCGGGGTGATGAACACTCGTTTCTTCTCTACCTTCCTGATTTCTTTGACGCTCGTTTGTGCGCGATTGTATTGACAAGATCGGACGCGTTGTGGCCTTTCATGTTTCAAATTTGGTACTCTTCGAATCAAGCAAATATCATCTCTAAGTCGGAGGTCTTTCGATGGGTTATAACGGGGCTACAGGGTATGTCATATGGGACTGGAGGATTTGTTTGAGGATTGTGTAGCTTTGGTGCAACGGAGGATATGCTTCACCTTCGCCATGGATGGAGTGATTTTGGACTCTTTTCACCTTTGTGCGGATTATTATGTGTTCTCATTTTTGATTTGGCACTTTCTTTGAGTAGTCTATTTGCACTTCTTCATGTTTGACATTTCTGGTCTCATCTATTTATCAAGTGTGGAGACATCGAGTGGTGTGAAATTTTCAATTCCTCTCTTTACATTTTGAGCGTCTTGTGCTCCGCTTCTCTTGTTTTTATCCTCTTTGGGCATCTCTTTCAAGCTTTTTCCATGCTTTAAATGGTGGGGAAAGAATCATGGCTCCAGCTCTTTTATCCTCTCTTGCAGGGGTGAATGGTTGTGTGATGTGGGGTGGTATATCGTGGAGCTGTTTTCAAAAGGATTCTCAATGAAAGGCCCAGCGGGGTTCACTAAGGGATCGTTTTCAGGGTCATAAGGCTTTGGTCTTGTGGAGGTTTTCTTCGATCCTAGGTGCCTCGTCATCCCTATCGACAGATAATTGTTTCCTCTACTATTCTCAAATTTTGACATGAATGGTAACGCGCTTTTCTCATCAATATTTAGTTCCGTGAAGGGGATCCTCACATGGTGTTTTGAAATTTAAATGCACAAGCGCTCTGGGTTTTGCACGCTCTGTTTCTCTCATGCACTCAACTCTCACGGGAGGTTAGAGATCCTTTCAAGACCTCTTCGGGGAAAATGATACAAGAATTCGGCGGCCTTTGATGACTTATGTGACTTTCCTAGAATTAAAGATCGAGATGCACCTCGACACTAGGGATATGTAAATGCAAATGTAAATGCAATTAAGCTAAACCTAATGCAGATGATAATGATGACTTTTGTGTGGATGCATTTTTTTTTGGATGCATTTCGTGGATGCATTTTTTGGATTTTTGAATGAATGCGTGTGTTTTTTTTTTTTTTTTATGACGGTTCAGACATAATATCGTTTCAGCCGGTCAAGATTGACAAGGCTTTGAAATTCTTCCCCGTCCAAATCTGTGAGTAATACAGCACCATGAGGGGTTATTTCTTTGACCAGATAAGGGCCCACCCAGTTCGGTCTGAACTTCCCTCGTGGGTCTGGTAAATCTTTCCTCAGCTCTTTTAGGACGAGATCGCCCACTTGGATGTTACGTTCTTTGACCCTTTTGTTGAACGCTCTAGCCATTCTCTTCTGGTAACCCTGGATGTGATATAATGCCTGAGGCGTTTCATCAAGAAGGGCAAGACTGTCATAACGCTGTTGCAACCAGTCACTTTCAACAATTTTCAGTTCGTTAGTGACCCGAGGGTTGGAATTTCAAGCTCGATTGGCAAAACACATTCTGACCCATACACCAAGGAATACGGGGTGGCTCCGGTTGCAGTTCTGACAGTAGTGCGGTAACCCCAGAGAGCATAGTGTAGCTTTTCCGGCCAATCTCTGTACGTTTCAACCATTTTTGCCAGTGCGCTTTTTACGGCTTTGTTGGCGGCTTCGACCGCTCCGTTAGTCTGAGGTCTGTATGGGATGATCTGTGGTAACGGATGTCGTATTTTTCCATGACCCGGATAGTGTCTCCGTCAAATTGGGGACCGTTGTCTGATACGAACTCTGATGGAACCCGTATCGGCATATGATGTCTCGCTCGATGAACTGGGCAACTTGCTTTGATCCGATGTTCGCAAACGACCGTGCCTCTACCCATTTGCTGAAATAATCTATCGCTACAAGGATGTAGCGGTGTCCATTTGAAGCTTTGGGGTGGATTTCTCCGATGATGTCGATTCCCCATATAGAGAACGGCCAAGGAGCCGCCATGGCTGTTAGGGGTAGAGGAGGCAGGTGTTGCAAGTTAGCATGGGTCTGACACTTGGCGCACTTTTTCACGAATTCGTGACAATCGGCTTCCATCGTTGTCCAGTAGTACCCTAGCCTGAGGATTTTCGGGATAGGGAATGTCCTCCAGCATGGGTCCCGCATACTCCCTCGTGGACGTCCTCGATGATCTTATCAGCCTCTTTTCGGTCACACACAAGTGTTGGACTCCGTTCGGCATTCTCTTGTAGACCCTGGTTCCGCAGACCACGTATGATTTGACATTCTTCTTAGCGATGCGGTCCTGCTTAGTGGCTTCGGCGGATACTCTCCTCTAGGAAATTCTCGATGTCCACAAACCACTCCCTCGACTTCCCTTCTCGATGGCTCCAATCTCAAACGAGGGTGTATTAGTCATGGTTATCCACAAGGGGAAGTATAGTGAACCGGTTGGTACTTGGACTACTGAAGCCAAAGAGGCTAAAGAGTCGCAAAGATGTTCTGGCTCCGGTTCACGTGCTTGAAAGTCACATTTCGAAAGCAGTGATCAAGTATGAAAGGTAGTCATGGTAGGGGATCAATCGTTCTTCTCTGATCTCCCAAGTCTGATTGACTTGCGAAATAACGAGATTAGAATCGCCAAAACCTCTAACTCCTCCACTTGCAATTCTAATGCCATTTCAAGTCCCAGGATGCAGGCTTCGTATTCTGCCATGTTGTTAGTGACCGGATAATTGATTTTTACTGCAGCTGGAAGTAGATCCCCTCAGGGTGGATCAACAAGATCCCTGCCCCTTTACCCTTATGGTTGACGGCACCATCAAAGTATAACCTCCAGCAAGTTTTCCGTAATGTCATGATTTGCTCGTCTGGGAAATCGTCATTGCCAAAGAACTCGGACTACTGGGCATTCTGCTAATGTTCGGCTATGGCACTCCCTTTGATTGACTTTTGAATTTTGAAAGTGATATCGAATTCAGACAACAATAGGGACCATCTGGATAAGCGGCCGTCTAGAATTGGCTTTTCCAGAAGGTACTTTATAGGGTTCATGCGTGCAATCAGATGAACCTCTTGGCCTAACAAGTAGTGCCTTAGCTTCTTCGTAGCCCAGACCAAAGCAGCACAAAATTTGTGGATGTCAGAGTATCGTGTTTCTGCATCGACCCATTTCTTGCTGATATGGTAGATCGACTTTTCACGCGGTGGGGATCCTTGTTCCTGGGCCAGCATGGCGCCCATTGACGTTTCTCGGGCAGTGAGGTAAAGGATCATTGGCTTGCCCTCCTGGGGCGGTACCAAGACGGGCGGGTTCTGTAAATAGGTTTTGATCTTCTCAAAGGCTTCCTGACACTGTTCATTCCAGACTTTAGATGTCTTTCTTCAACAGACGGAAGATAGGCTCACAAGTCTCGGTTAGCTGCATGATGAACCTTCTGATGTACTGAATTCTGCCTAAAAAACCTCTGATTTCTTTTTCGGTCTTTGGAGGAGGCATTTCTTGAATGGCCTTTATCTTATCCGGGTCTACCTCGATTCCTCGGTAGTGATCATGAAGCCCAAAAGCTTTCCTCCGGTCACTCCGAATGTACATTTCTCGGGGTTTAGCTTCATCTGGTACTTCCGCATCCGATCAAAGAACTTTCTCAGATTTATCAAGTGGTCCTCCCGTTGGGCAGCTTTGACAATCATGTCATCTACGTATACCTCCACTTCCTTGTGAATCATATCATGCAATAAGGTAGTGGCGGCCCTTTGATACGTGGCTCCGCATTTTTCAAGCCAAAGGGCATGTTCACGTAACAAAAGGTTCCCCACTGTGTAATAAAAGACGTCTTTTCCTGATCTTCTACAGCCATTCGAATCTGATTGTAACCTGAAAACCCATCCATGAATGACAGTAGTGCATGTTGGGCAGTATTATCGACAAGGATATCAATGTGGGGTAAGGGAAAGCTGTCTTTGGGGCTGGCCTCGTTCAAGTCCCGAAAGTCAATACATACTCGCACCTTTCCATTTTTCTTTGGGACGGCTACGATATTGGCTAGCCAATCGGGGTAATTGACGACCCGAATGAAGCCAACACGTAACAACTTCTCAACTTCCTCTTTCACTTTCAATTGGTGCTCGGGTTTCATTCTTCTCAAACGCTGTTTCTTAGGTTTGGCATTTGGGTACAACGGTATTCTGTTTTGGACAATGTCGGGGTCGATCCCTGGCATGTCTGCGTAGCTCCAAGCAAAAACATCGACATATTCAATTAGCAGGGAAGTCAAGTCACGTTTTTCCGTTTCACTCAGACCCAAACCAATTTGTAAAGTTTTGGGGTTATCAGGTGTTCCGATGTTTATTGCTACAGTGTCCTCTACAATCTGAGTGTGGGTGGAATATTGTTCTGTGGGAGGCATATTCTCCTCGTCATATTCTTCTTCTTCTGCCTCATAGTTTTGCATTGAATCAAGTGACAAAAGAGATGAATTTTCTGAATAAACTGAACTTTCATTAATATTCGAAGAGCTGGGTAACTCAGTGATTGTTAGAAAATTGCCACCATTTTTACAGCGGAAAACGAATGGTGGCTCCCCCACTCTTTCTTCTTCGTCAAAGTTAAGACAGATACCACTTTCATCGTCAGCGTTACAAGAACTACCGCTATCACTACTGCTACTACTATCACTATCTACTAGACTGATTGAGTATGGCTCCTGGAAAATCAGCTCCTCTCTCTTATGATAGACGACAAGACACGCTCCATGGCCATCTACCGAGGGTGCGGGGTCCTTGATGACTGGTTTGGTCGTGACACTGCTCTCCGCTGCTGCTCCTCGGGCATTCCTTGGTCGCATCCCTTGTCGTCATGGTCCTCAAGGCATGAGTAGAGGGGAAGTGAAGTGGTCCACCAGCTCTCCCACTCCATTGTCTCCTGACTTCCCTGAGCTTGAACTGCTTTCTGCTTATCACAACTCACAGATACACATGGTTCAAGGTTAACTGGTAAGAAAAAATCTATGGGGACTCTTACATGTGAATCTGTCAACATCGTACCTGGCATTTCTGTGAATCCTAAGCCGGCTCCTCGGCCTCCAGCATATGGTGCTAACGGCTCTACCATGCCCTGTAGCTCCTTTCCTAATCCATTCCCCTGTTTGTAGCCCATCCGAGACATCATGTGCTGTGATGCGGGGCTATAGACACTAGGGTCGAAGTAGAGAGTGATGAAAGAAGTTTGACTTACCTGCTGCGCCGGTTTCGTCACTGTGAACCCTCCAAGGGTTAGCTCCTGTTGACCTGGCGCTTTGATCTCGAACAGTTGGGATTCATTCCTTGCCTCTCCTAGCACCTCCACGATCCGTCCTCATGCTTAAACTTGAGCTTTTGGTGGACTACTGAGGGCACACCCTTGATTTGGTCAATGAAATTCCGGCCCAGCAGTAAGTTGAAGGTGGAAGAAATATCAATGACCATCACTTCGATAGAGAAGGAGGCATCCTCGATTAGGATTGGCAGGGTGATCATCCCCAACACTTTGTGGCTGTTATCGTATGCGCTTAAAGTCATCTCCACAGGTTTGAGATCGTTATACCCCATGTGTCGAGCAACACGCAGCGGGCAGACATTTACTTCAGCACCGTCATCGATGAGTGTCTTGGGACATTGAAACCCCCGCTTTTACAGATATGTAAAGGGCTCGTCCAGACTGGCGGGAGATTTCCTCATCCGTGAAGGTGATTGCCATAGCAGGGGTCTGGGTCAAGTGGGCTACAATGGTGTCTACACTGACCGTTTGTTTCTTATCCATTTTAAGATGTCGGGCCACTGCATTCTTGTGTTCCTCTGACATGGTCAACAGGACCAGATTGTGATTGGGATGCTCGTGCTCTTCAACTTCTTGAGCAATTCTTCTTCTCAGCCAATTTACTTTCCGATTCACTCAAAGTGAGATCATGCACTTTCTGGGGTAATGACGCGGCCTCTTCAGCAAGCTCGACCGGCTTGTAGTGTTTTCCTGAACGGGTAAGATGGTGAGTCTGGCTAGATCTTCATCTTTGATCAAAGAGGTGCCCTGATCGGGGTTACCGCAGGCGGACCATCATCTCGTTGGTGATCAGGATGACACTGCACTCAGAAATTCTCCTTCCCCCTTTCGGCAACCTCTGTCGGCACCAAGCCTACCACCTCCAATGCTTCATAGTGTTGTAGAGCTCTCGTGCCTCAAGATTCAGTCCCACGAGTAACTCAAGGTTCTTTCCATTTGCCGCCCTACTATCAGCAGGGTGATGATAGACACCCTTCCTTGTCCTACTAGACGCTCACTGTAGCACGTATCTCATGCGTCATTGCTAGATATTCATGCATTTGCGGTTGAATATCATGCTGGATTTCTGGGCGATGAACTCGGAAGGCGTCTAGCTCCGGAGATAGCGATTGGAGGGGTGTGCTCTGGTTGCCCGGCTCAGAGGAATTCTCAATGGCATGGATCCTTGTGATTCTGCTAACATCTGATTTCTTCTCCTTCTCCTATCAGACTCATCATATTCACATGCTTGGGGATGGATTATTCTGAGTATTCGGATTAGTTTTCGGGAACTCTACCTCCCCAGCGTCGATCAAGTCCTGAATGGCATGCCGCAAGGCCCGGCAATTATCAGTGCTATGTCCCTTGATCATGTGATACTCACATAGGCTGTTGAGGTCAAGCCCCATCTGAGTGACCCGGGTTTTGGATTCGGGTGCCTCAATAGAATCCACTCTTCTTCAACTTCTCGTAGGCTTTGCCCATCGGCATACCTAGACTTGTGTAATTTCTCCTTGGCTGGGACTGGTAACTGTTCGGAGGTGGAGTTGCCGAATAGTTTGAAGTCGACCCACTAACTTGGGCTTGAAACACTGGTGGTGGGGGTTGATTGGTTGGTGGAGTAGGAACAAACTTACTGCCGTGTCCGTCTTGGACTGCTTGTTTTGGTAGTTCGACTGTCGGGGAAATGTTCCTTGGAAATTTAGGCCTTCAACTTTCCGGCCAGAGCTAGCTCTTCTGCAGCCGTGGCAGCTGCTTTCAATGTTTGAAGTCACAAATCCCCAAGGATTTGAGGTGATCTGAACATGGATTTTCTAGACAGTCGATTATGATTCTGATTTGTTCATCTTCACTGGGGCGGTCTAACATCAGACCCGCCTTCTCTCCATCTAGTGATGAACTCCATCACCGTCTCGTGATTTCTTGGTCTCATTGTCTCTAAGTCCCTCCTGGTGACCCCTAGGTGAGTGTTATAACTGTACTGCTCAACGAAAGCCTGGTAGACCTCTTCCAACTTTTTCCCTGAGAAATCCATTCTTGATACCCAAGTTTGGGCTGACCCTTCAAGATAACTGGGGAAACAGATTATCTTCATCTCATCATCTAGCCCATACATAGTCATGACCCGGTCAAACTGGGCGAGATGGTGCCTGGGGTCCCCTTTCCCTGAGTACTTAGAGATTTCTGGCAATTTTAGATTTTCGGGCAATTTGGAGTTCGGCTTTAGTTGGAACTGACGAAAACCCAACATCTTGGATCTCTCCCCGAGCTGCATCTCCGCTAGTAGCTCTTCTTTCAGGGATCTCTTCATTTGATTGAGGTCAAGTGGAAGGTGTTCAGCAGGCGGGGCTTGGTTGTAACCATGAATCAAATAGTTAGATGGTTGGGGTAACAGTTGGGTCTGGGGAATCGCTTCCTCAAAACGGACAGCATGTCCGGGGGTGGTGTACTGGTATTGATTGAGTTGGATGGGGTCAGGGAGTGGTGTGTTGGGACGAATGAATTCAGGCTGTTTGGCTTGGTATATATGGGCTGTTTGGACAGTGGCTCCGGCAGGTGGAAACGGTGGTAGTCTAGGGAAGGTGGTTGGTACTGTAGGGACCGTGGTCATGATCGGAGGCGGCATTGGTGCTCCTGAAAGTAGGTCAGCAGTTTGAAACGTTGTGGTCACTGGGTGGATGATGGTACGTTCTATTCCTGTGGTTGGTTGTAGTATAGTGGTGTTGAACATAGGGTTTTGATTGCTCCAGACTCGGTTGGGGTGTGGGGAGGAGTCCTCAATATAATCCTCATCGGGGTCAGTAAGGTATGGATCCTTTCCCTTAGCTGACCTCTCTTGACGCAATTGCTCCTCTAGCCTTTCAACAGTTTGCTTCAACATGTTCTCATTTCTTGTTGACTGTTCTAGCATACGGTAGAGAATGCTTGGATCAGGAAGACGTGTATTACCGCTACTGGCTCCTACAACTGCACTTGCTTCAACAGCCGGGATGGCTGGGACACCTTCCGAGGCAGTTGGATTAATCAGATTTGGATCCATAGTTTCCGATGAAGTTTCGGTTGCGGTATCACTAGCCAGCCTACCTCGGGAATCTCTTTTCCACAGTCGAGTAATGTTGGAAGACTGGTTTGGGATCGGGCTGCAAAATCTTCACAATCTGCTGTCGACGGTACTGTATTATGAAATGGTATGGAGATCATTAGTATGAATGCACATTTTGAAAAAAAGGTAGAAGGGGAGAAGGTCGTCCCCATGATTTGCGTAAAATGTTTTGCGAAAGAAGATTTTCTATATCATTTGATCGCGAGGAAAAGGCGCACGAGCCTAGTTTTCATTTCCAAAATGCTTGTCATACTGATATCACATAACCGCAGTTGCATACATTAAGAGGGAAAATGGGGTTACAATCCGATTCAAAGGGGGAATATAACCGTTAGTCCAGAAGGGGAAGTACATCCGCTAGTTAGCTAACCATTACAAAAGGGGGAATACATCCACTAGCTAGCTAACCATTACAAAAGGGGGAATACATCCACTAGCTAGCTAATCATTACAAAAGGGGGAATACATCCACTAGCTAGCTAATCATTACAAAAGAGGGATATATAACTAGCTAATCATTACAAAAGGGGGAATACATCCACTAGCTAGCTAATCATTACAAAAGGGGGATACATCTACTAGTCATAATAAACTACTGCCGCTAGAGAGAATCAGCCGATGATCTTCTTCCGTTTTGACTCCTCACGGTTTTTCTTCCTCTGTTGGTTCTTCGTGAGCGGGGGCTGTAGATTCACAGTAATCAGGCAAGTGGGGTCATGCTCGATTACCGAACGGTAAAGTGAGTATGGATATTTCTCCACGCGATCCACTCGCTTCTCAAGCCATTCCTTGTATGAGTCACTCAAGCTAAGGTCGGTTCCTCGCTCGTTGAAGATAGCCCATTTGACTCCGGTGTTGTAGGCTTGAGCTACATAGTTCACCGCCGCATCAGTGAATCGGTGACTCTTGAATTTCGATACCTCAGCCCCTGGGATGGTTTGTTCGCGTCCGAACTGTCGCATTGCCCTTAATGGGAAGATAGTGACAAAACGGTCCAAACCAATCAGAACCAAACCATTATGTTCGGCTGACCTGACGGTTCCTCCTTGGACATCCCAGTCCTTCAGTACCCACTCGAAGTGTGAGTGGAGATGAACATCTCGAAAGTAGGCTTTCCAACCCCCTTCTGGTCTCTGTACCACCTTTCTTGCAGCTTGGAATGTGCACATGGTAACTGTTTGGTACCGCGATAAGTGAGGTAGTTGCAGGTGATCAAAAAGCCATATTTGCAGGAGCAAAGGACTCCCTTTGAAGAACGTTTCTCGAGCCCCTGTTTCCTTCCATTGATCTAGTGCTCTGACTACCTCGGCCACTATGAATGTCCCAATGCTAAGCTCGTCTTCATAGGCCTTCAGAAGATAGATGACCTGTGGATTCATTCTTAGGCCCCTTTGTCGAAAGAGGTGTAAACCCATGAGGCAGAGATCTAACACCCGTCTTTGAGTTCTCTGTGACCGGTACGGCTTGCAGAAACGATCAAGGAGATCTCTCAAGCTCAAACTCATTCCCCCAAAATCTTCTACCTCAGAGACATGCACCCCTAAGAATTTGGCTGCGAATGCTGACGTCTTCGATCGATCGGTCGGGATCCGAGGCATCTTCTGATGAGGTTTGATCTTCAGGAAAGCATCCATCTCTGCTAGCAGCATGACCAACTCCTCCATAGCAAACCGGTATAGATGATCTTCTGGGTCCCAATATGTGATTGACTCATATAGTGCCTCATAGTCAATGACATGTTGGCCCAAATAGGCTAAACCCAAGAAGAGAGGTTCACCGATGTCTTTCATTGCTACACATCGTTCTTTCAGGCTGGAGGCGAATTCCACTTCTTGAGCTTGCTCTTGATAAAATAGGGAAATACGGGCCTGCTCTTTCGCTGCTGCCTCCTTCTCTTGTTGCTCGGCAATTTCCCTTTGTCTCTTCCTTTCCCCGGGGACGGGTACCAATCTGTTGAACATGGCTAATCCTGCAAAAGAGAGGTAAAGAAAGAGAAAAAGATGGGAAAGAAAGTGATACGTGAGATTCGGGATGTGCAGCCTTGTAATACCAGTATGTCATGCTTTTTGGAAATGAAAACAAAGGAAGAATGTTTTGTGAATAGAGGAGTTTAAAAAGGTTTTGATGAAAAAAGGTTTTCATTTTTTGAAATACGGTTTTAAAAATATTTGTAAACAGTTATGCAAGCAATTTTACAAACGGTTTTGAAGAATTTTCACAAGCAGCTTTTCAAAAGAGATTCCGAACGAGTTTTTGAGAACACAGGTTTGGTCAAAATGGTTTGCACACAAGTATAACGTAAAGTAAATCGTGGCTATGTTTGATGTGGAGCTGTAAGTGTTAATGTTGGGATAATCACTTTCCAGATCAATTATGATTCCGTTTCACCGGGGGAACCATCGTCCCTTCACTGTTCATCTCTCGGGGTTTTTTCTCTGCTATGCCTTTGTGGGGCACGTTATCAAGAAAGTCCGGAGTGCTTAAGTTCGAAAGGTCAGGACACCCGAGATGATAAGGAAACATACGCCACGGCCAGTGATGATCCGACAACACCCCACTTTTCGGGAAACTCGGGGAAGTATTTGCATGGGAACGGGTCTCTCGTCACCTGCACGGTCAGGTGTGTCTAAAGTCCAAATTATTCACTGACTACGTTGTGCCATGTATGGGTATCCGGTAAATACGGGATCCTCTATGGACGTATAGCGTGACATTGGGCTTTAGAGACACATGTAGTGCAGAGGAACGATGGAGAACTGAGCCCATGCAATCTTCAGGGTAAGGCAAAAGGGCGGTCAGACAGGCGGCATACAAGGGGGTGACTTCCATAAACCCGTCTTAGACACCGGACCAGGTAGCTGGACACTGAAGGCTCAGAGTTCACTATATGCTGGCTTTGACTCGGATAATGGAGGATAATTTTGGATCATGAGCTCAAGGCGTCGGTCAGAAACCTTACCGCCCCGTGGGTTTGTTCACTCATAAAGTGACCCTAGCTCATGGGGAATCAACCGTGGACCGGTTGGGGATCCCGTGACATCGTGGATAAAATGGGTGACACAGAGGAATGCATGTCCTAAGCTACCCGCCCCATGCACCCAACAATCACAACATAAAGCAGTAAATAAAGCAGATGAAGTTAGCACCGACCTATTTGCTAAGTGTTTTATCTTGAGATTAGTGATTCCAAATTGGCTGTTTATTAACCTAAAGTGAAGTTAGCTTCATTCACACCTAAGTGTCTCTTTCTAATCGTGAGCTAATTATTAACCCAATTGTTGAAATTTTTGTTGAGGATCTATCAAGTCCTATCTGTCCTCATCAGATACACACTCTAAGTGTGGAGTAGAATAGACCTAAAGGCTTGGGAATGAATCTCTGGAAGGTTTTGAAAGAAGTGGGGAAATCCTGACAATCTTGTATGGAGTTCAGTCGTCCCCAGCGGAGTCGCCATTCTGTGGAGGGTGATTTTTCGGTATGAGGGGGGTCTATCTAAATATGGACTAGCTGAGAAGCCTAGATCCTAGAGATGCCATTCTGTGGAGGGTAAAAAAACCCGTTATTCATGGCAGCCCTCAAATACCTCTATCGTCCGTCTTTCCCAGAAAGCATAAAGGGAAGTGCAAGTGTGCACTACACCCGCTCTCGATGGGCTCCACGCGGACTTATGCCCTAAGGGCGGAAATTGACTAGAGTCGCCACCTAGTTTGACCTATGATAACTAGGAAGGAAGATCGGGTTCTAAGAACCGTTAATTGACTCTGAGATTATTACCTATGGATAGGACTTATCTGGTCATGTCAGAGATTCTGTGTGGGTTCGCACTGGGTTACACCCCTTAGAAGTGGCAACGGCCACGACTTCGGATTGGTGCCCGAGGAAACCTCGGTCTCCAATTGTCGGGATTGCCTTCTTTCAAAACCTTATTAGAGAGATTCAATTTAAAGCCAAAGGATAGGATTGAGTGTGGACTGAAGAACAGATGATTTCCAAGAGTTTGGAGGGATAGGCTGGTCTTGAAGTACTAGCCGGTGAAATTGGTTGGAATGTGGAGAGGTTTGAGGTTGTTTTGACTTTCACGGGATTAAGAGGATGATGGGAGTTTTGAGGAGTAAAAGGGCATCTTGGTCATTTTTGGTGGAGTCAAGGGGTATTTGGGTCATTTGGCTGAATTGAGGAGTTTTTGTGTTTACGAAGTTCGGATTTTGAAATGGTCGGGGTCTTGAGGTGTTTTGGGAAGTTGAATGTGTTGAGGAGCAATTCGGGTTTTAAGGGTGATTGAGTATGGAAGAGGATATTTGGTTTGCGGGTATTCGGGTTTTGAAGATGTTTCAGGTTTCTGGGAGTCTTCAGGAATTGGAGGTCCTATGTGACTTAGAGTTGGTTCAGAGGAGGATTGAGAAATGTTTATGGATCCTAAAGCTCAAACGAAAATGTTGGATTGGTTTATCCAGAATTGTCTCTTTTAAAGTTTTCAAAAACCGAAAAAATCATTTTTTGTAGTAAAAGGGGCGGATAATCCCGAGGGATTACCCTATGTACCCCCTCGAACACGACACTTAATTAATGGTAAGTGCCGAGGCTCGAAAGATGGGGCAATGAATTTATGTCGAAAAATAGGATTCAGAGAGAAACATCATGAATGAGATGTTCTCGGTCGAACCCTAGTAACGTCTCTAACTCCCGGGTTTTAAAACGTTAAAAACAAAAAAAAATTGAAATCGAATGGAAGGGAGTTAGACGATTCTAAAATCCCGGCTGCAACTAGGAAGGCCGTTACTTCCCTAGCACCCCGCCTTGTAAAAATCTAGGCTGCAATTAGGGGAGGTTTGTCACCCTAATGCCCTGCCTAAAGAGATCCAGACTGCGACAAGGGAGATTACGACCCCAGTGCCCCGCCTCGGATTTTTATTTTGGAAGGGAGACAAGTGATGCCAAACTAGGGAGAAAACGTTCTTTGAAGGTGTTGGACATCCCATGTTCCCCGAAAACGGTTTATTTGAGTTAAAAATTGAGTTGGAAAAACTTCGAAGTTGTTCGGAATTCTCAGTAAAGAAACACTGATTTTGAGAAATGTTTTAGGAGAAAACTTTCTGTATATGTGAGAAGAACTTTCTGCAATGGAGAAGAGTTTTCTGTGATGTGAGAAGAGTTTTTCCTTTAAAAATTCCACAAAATGGTTTCTTTGAAAACTTGATAAGGCTTGAATAAAATAATGGTTTGAAATTCTTTTTGGGTTTTGGAGTTTGAAAGGAATTTACGAGTTAGAAGTATATTGAAAGGAATTAGTTTTGAAAAAGAGTGTGGGAATTGATTTGATTTGGTTTGACTTGTATTGGAAGAATGTACGGGTCAACGTTCGGATTGGGTCAAGGTTTTGGTCAAGGTCAAGGTTTTCTGGTCAAGGTCAAGGTTTTCTGGTCAAGGTCATCGTTTTCTGATCAAGGTCAACGTTTTCTGGTCAAGGTCAACGTTTTCTGGTCAAGGTCAACGTTTTTTGGTCAAGGTTTGATTCTTGTGGACTTAACTTGATTTTTGTGGATTTTACTCGATTGATTTTGTGGACTTGGGCTTGGGCCGGATTTGGATTTTGGGCTTGGACAGTGGGCTAGGTTTATGAACTTGGGCCAGGTTTAGATAATGGGCCGATGGGCTTTGGGTTTGGTGATGGGCCGAATGGGCTTGGGCTAGGTAATGGGCCGATGGGCCTTGGGTTTGGTGATGGGCCGAATGGGCTTGGGCTAGGTAATGGGCCGATGGGCCTTGGGTTTGGTGATGGGCCGATGGGCCTTGGGCTTTGGGCTTGAGTATTGGGTTAATGGGCTTTGGGCTTGAGTATTGGGCTAGTGGGCTTTGGGTTTTGGTATTGAGTATTGGGCTAGTATTGGGCTAGTGGGCTTTGGGTTTTGGTATTGAGTATTGGGCTGGTATTGGGCTAGTGCTTGAGTATTGGGCTAAAGGGCTTTGGGGAGTGGTGGGCCAGGCTTTGAGTTTGGGCTCGGCTTGGGCTAGTGGGCCGATTTGAGAAGTGGGTCAAACTGGGATTTTATTTACAAGTGGGAAGATGATGTCCAAAACAAACTGAGATTTCTTTTTTGAAATGAAACATCAATTAAAGATGAGAGACAATTCTAATTTTGGAACGAGACCAAGGGGTTGAGATTTTGAATGGATTAACGAAAGAGAAGACTAACCAAAACGAAGATGAATTCTGGAATCAAAGTTCTTTTTTTTTTTGGGTAAAGTTTTTTAGTGAAATAAAGGGGTGGTTTGGGATAGGCTTTAAATGTTTGGAAGGTATTATTCCCCACAAAGCAAATCATAAATAAGCTAGCTGTGGGGTACCCTCAAGGCTTAAAAGAAATTTCAAAGTTTTGGATGATATTGTTCCCCACAAAGCAAATCAGAAATAAGCTAGCTGTGGGGTACCATCCAAGACTTTGATTAAAAGGAAAAGGGGTGACCTAAGGGGCCATCTAGGGTTTAAATAAAGAATATATGTGCAGAGAAACGAATTAAAAGATTGCAATAAACTGAAACACACCAAGCATATCTACATATAATAACAGAAGAGAATATAATTAGAGAGGGGACCGCATGGTAGATAACCAGTTAAAGGCAACCAGGGAAGACAAACTGAATTTCAACAGAATTGATCCCGTCTTTTTTTTTAGTATTGTTTAAAACCAGGTGAACATCCTAGGCTAAAACCCAATCGAATGAAAAATAACCTTAAGCTAACTTATCAAATCAGTTTATCATTTAATCGCCTTTCATTCATCTTTATCAACTGAATCATCAAAGTAATACAGAAGCCAACAGAACTGCTCCTATGTCGTCCCAGCTCGGTACAAAACATAACCAGAGAAGGAAATAAAAATGCAAGGACAAAGTGTAGCAGAAAGCTAAGATTGAGAGGCTAAACGCCAATCTCCAAAATCATTCATTCAAAATCTACCATTGGTTCCTAACGTCTCATTTGAACAGATTATAACATGCTAGTTAACCAGTTTCCTTTCTACACTTTATAAATCGATGCAGCTAGCGTAGCATGTTGGAGTTTGCTCTTCTGACTCATAAGACAAGTAAACTGAGAGTTTTAATCCTATGATTTCTAACGCATCCTATGACACACCTATATGAGTACGAGCATGTTATAGGAGTTAAACACAAAGACATGCGTTCCAGGAAGCAAGGCAAAATGAACCCAACAATAAACAGAGATATGAACCAACATACCAGAGATCCAAAACAAACATGCAAACTAGGCAGTGATGTTCGCAAGGGAGTAAGATGTAAATACAAGAGTTCGAAATCAATACCGAGCGTAGGGCATACATAGATTCCTGCGGACATCTCAAAAACAAAGGCACACCAAAGACTCGAATGAAGTGTTAGTCCAACAGAATGAACAAAACGAGGGGAGACAGATCTGATGTCAATGAGTTATACTTTCTTCCAAACACACATTTCCAGAAGCGGGGCGAAACTGGAAGGTGACCAGTTCATTCGTCTTTCCGACCCGAATACAGTAACACAAAGGTACTCAGAACCGATGACTGGAATAAGGGACCAGTCTGTCTCAGAACAAAAGAAAACGAGAATATGCAGGATCCTCATTATCGAAGCCGACAGTGGACAATATTCAACTTAACAAAACCCCAAGGATATGGGTTTATCGAAGATCAGACGGAGATGTCCAGTACAACCGGAACTCAAACTCGTAATCAGGTTTGCCGTGTTCGTGGACTTCAAGGTCCATACCAGGCCATGTGCGATTGCAGTTCATAAAAAAAATACAGAGGAAGGCTAAATAGATACACACTTATAAATCAACGCCAGAAGGAAGCCATGCATACGCCCGAGGGCGAGATACCGGAGGTCAAAAACGAATCCAGTAACGACAAGAAATTACCCCCTTGAGACCAGAAACTCTCGAAACGGAGATTCGAGGTCCCGGTTCTGGGTTCAGTGAAATTAAACGGTTGAAAGAGTAAAAAGATTGGGTAGCGGCATAACAAAAACGAGATTAAGCGCGAAAGAAACCTTAGCGAGGAACGAGCCAAACAAAAAAACGGTATCACTTACTCTGTAGAATCAAAGTGGTTATCCAAACTGGAACAATGTGGGCGACGGCTTCGGGTTATGAAAAGAAACAAAGAAACTGTGAGTTTTGCGGTTGACGATGGGGATTCTTAGTGGAGTCGAAGAATCGGGGCGATCGGTGAGAAAAATTTTTGGAACTGTTGCAGGGTTGATATCGGTGGTTGAGGTGGTTTCCGATGAGGATGAGGCGAGCGGCGTTCGTCGGGTGTATTCGGGCACAAATGGAGGAGTTTATGGTGGTAGTCGGAGGTCTTTGAGAGCAGATGAAGAACGAGGAAGAAAGGCCGATTCGCTTCTCGGGATTTCAAAACAACCAGAATCAAGAGAATGTTCCAGAGCCCGAAAAAAAATACCGTGTCCCTTTCAGTCTGCTACTGTTCTCTTCTTTTATAATAGAGACTAGGGTTTTTTTTTGTAGACCACGGTCATTTGGATCTTATTTGGGCTGTCCCTAACGGATGGGCCTCATTTGGGGCATAATCAAGGAATAAAATCGAGTCCAGGACCAGTATAGGCCGCGCTTGGGTCTGGGCCGGAATTAAGGCTGCGTCTGGACAGGACTTGAGCACTCCAAAAGAAATAAAACACTCCTGCGCTCTCCCTGTGGTTCGAACCCAGGGCAATTGCCTGCTCCCAGAGCACACTACCCAGTCACACTATGACAGAACTTGGTATACCCATGTGAGAAAAAATACAAACACTCTAAAATTACTTGATAACTCTCCTAAAAACATGACGAATCCGAAAGAAAGTAAACAATAAAATGAGATGATTAATCTAACGACATGAAAGTATGGAATACAATTAAAAAAAAAGATTCAAAAACGTAATGAGATATAAAATAAAAGAAAAGCATACGTACATGAAATGATGAAAATTAATTCTCGTAATGAAAAAAAAAACACTCAAGATAAATAGAAAAATGATGATAATAAAAGGACACACGAAATAATAAAAATAGTGACGATAAAACGGAGAAAAATCAAAAGGAAATAATAAACGACAAAAAAAGAAAAATATAAATTGATCTAGTACATAAAATAATATGAGGTAAAAAAAAACAAAAATCATGAAATGTTTTAAAACAAAAGCAACAAAATAAGTATACGAAATGAAGTCAGTTAAAACAGATTTCAACAAAAGCTCGTGCTCCTTTTCCATAGGAATGTGAGGTTTAAATGTCGGTAAAAAGAAATTCCTTTAGTCGAAAACGGGGACGACCGCCTTGTTTCTGAAAGCATGTTCATCTTTGAATTTTTGTTTTAAAATAAAACGGGTGAGAATTTTTGGTGTCTACAGATGGCTCCCCTTGATTCAATTCTGCAATAGAAGACTTGCAGAATTGGATCAAGGTTGACGGGGCGCCAAAAATTCTCACTGAGATTTTATGCGTGCACCGAGATGCGGTTGCAAATGGAATATTGTACGGATGCAACGGGAAAAATGCACGATAGCGGGATGCACGAGGACTTATGACGAGCCTCAACTAGACCTCTTGACATCTAGCCATAGGACTTGTGATGAGCCTATAATGCAATTGAAAGTACGAGGACTTATGACGAGCCTCAACTAGACCTCTTGACATCTAGTCATAGGACTTATGACGAGCCTATGATACTAACAATTAGATTGATTGGGTGCACGAGGACTTATGACGAGCCTCAACTAGACCTCTTGACATCTAGCTATAGGACTTATGACGAGCCTATAATGCAATTGAAAGTACGAGGACTTATGACGAGCCTCAACTAGACCTCTTGACATCTAGTCATAGGACTTATGACGAGCCTATGATACTAACAATTAGATTGATTGGGTGCACGAGGACTTATGACGAGCCTCAACTAGACCTCTTGACATCTAGCTATAGGACTTATGACGAGCCTATAATGCAATTGAAAGTACGAGGACTTATGACGAGCCTCAACTAGACCTCTTGACATCTAGTCATAGGACTTATGACGAGCCTATGATACTAACAATTAGATTGATTGGGTGCACGAGGACTTATGACGAGCCTCAACTAGACCTCTTGACATCTAGCTATAGGACTTATGACGAGCCTATAATGCAATTGAAAGTACGAGGACTTATGACGAGCCTCAACTAGACCTCTTGACATCTAGCCATAGGACTTATGACGAGCCTATGATACTAACAATTAGGTTGATCGGGTGCACGAGGACTTATGACGAGCCTCAACTAGACCTCTTGACATCTAGCTATAGGACTTATGACGAGCCTATAATGCAATTGAAAGTACGAGGACTTATGACGAGCCTCAACTAGACCTCTTGACATCTAGTCATAGGACTTATGACGAGCCTATGATACTAACAATTAGATTGATTGGGTGCACGAGGATTATGACGAGCCTCAACTAGACCTCTTGACATCTAGCTATAGGACTTATGACGAGCCTATAATGCAATTGAAAGTACGAGGACTTATGACGAGCCTCAACTAGACCTCTTGACATCTAGTCATAGGACTTATGACGAGCCTATGATACTAACAATTAGATTGATTGGGTGCACGAGGACTTATGACGAGCCTCAACTAGACCTCTTGACATCTAGCTATAGGACTTATGACGAGCCTATAATGCAATTGAAAGTACGAGGACTTATGACGAGCCTCAACTAGACCTCTTGACATCTAGCCATAGGACTTATGACGAGCCTATGATACTAACAATTAGATTGATTGGGTGCACGAGGACTTATGACGAGCCTCAACTAGACCTCTTGACATCTAGCTATAGGACTTATGACGAGCCTATAATGCAATTGAAAGTACGAGGACTTATGACGAGCCTCAACTAGACCTCTTGACATCTAGCCATAGGACTTATGACGAGCCTATGATACTAACAATTAGGTTGATCGGGTGCACGAGGACTTATGACGAGCCTCAACTAGACCTTTGACATCTAGCTATAGGACTTATGACGAGCCTATAATGCAATTGAAAGTACGAGGACTTATGACGAGCCTCAACTAGACCTCTTGACATCTAGTCATAGGACTTATGACGAGCCTATGATACTAACAATTAGATTGATTGGGTGCACGAGGACTTATGACGAGCCTCAACTAGACTCTTGACATCTAGCTATAGGACTTATGACGAGCCTATAATGCAATTGAAAGTACGAGGACTTATGACGAGCCTCAACTAGACCTCTTGACATCTAGCCATAGGACTTATGACGAGCCTATGATACTAACAATTAGATTGATTGGGTGCACGAGGACTTATGACGAGCCTCAACTAGACCTCTTGACATCTAGCTATAGGACTTATGACGAGCCTATAATGCAATTGAAAGTACGAGGACTTATGACGAGCCTCAACTAGACCTCTTGACATCTAGCCATAGGACTTATGACGAGCCTATGATACTAACAATTAGGTTGATCGGGTGCACGAGGACTTATGACGAGCCTCAACTAGACCTCTTGACATCTAGCTATAGGACTTATGACGAGCCTATAATGCAATTGAAAGTACGAGGACTTATGACGAGCCTCAACTAGACCTCTTGACATCTAGTCATAGGACTTATGACGAGCCTATGATACTAACAATTAGATTGATTGGGTGCACGAGGACTTATGACGAGCCTCAACTAGACCTCTTGACATCTAGCTATAGGACTTATGACGAGCCTATAATGCAATTGAAAGTACGAGGACATATGACGAGCCTCAACTAGACCTCTTGACATCTAGTCATAGGACTTATGACGAGCCTATGATACTTTGATTGGAGTTGTACGAAACTCGCTGCTTTGAGTGGTTGATTTGAGGATGACTTTGATTGCGGATTGATTTGGGATGGATGCTTTCCGGTCGCTTCCGTAGGGGATGTGATGATCGAGTGGTTTTTATTGATGTCACCCTTGACTTTGTCAGTGTGGGTCTCATGTTTTGATTTTGTTTTTGGGGGTCTTGGCCCGATGTGCACTATGGTTTCGGGATCTGGTATGACTCTTGGCTCCAGAGTTTCGAGATGACTCCGGTTTGATATGCGATCCCCTTGTGAGCAACGACTCGGGATTGTCGATGGGTTCGGGTTCAATATGATCTGAGGGCTCCGGTATGATCGGATGGCTCCAGTTTGATCTGCGGCTCCCTTGTGAGCAACGACTCTGGGATGGCTGATGGGTTCGGGTTCGATATGATCGGAGGGCTTCGACATGATCTGTGGCTCCC
Source organism: Limonium bicolor (assembly GCA_023374045.1). Taxonomy (NCBI): domain Eukaryota; kingdom Viridiplantae; phylum Streptophyta; class Magnoliopsida; order Caryophyllales; family Plumbaginaceae; genus Limonium; species Limonium bicolor. The sequence continues at coordinate 64,889,637 of CM041783.1, forward strand.
TTGTGAGCAACGACTCTGGGATGGTTAATGGGTTTGGCTTCGATATGATCGGAGGGCTTCGACATGATCTGTGGCTCCCTTGTGAGCAACGACTCTGGGAGGTTAATGGGTTTGGCTTCGATATGATCCGAGGACTCCAATACGATCGGATGGCTCCATTGTGGTCAGTTGGCTCCGGTATGGCTCTGAGATGGCTCTGGTATGGCTCTGAGATGGCTCCGGGTTTCTTCATATAGTGACGGCACTGGTATGGTAGTTCGAGGGGAGGAGGGGTTTTTATTTGGGACGGGGTCGCACCCTGAGAGGGTTGCCTACGTACTCAACTCCCTGTTGAGATCAGACCTTACGTAGTTCATTAATTTTGGTGAGTGAGGAGTTTGGTGGTGAGGAGGAATGTCTTGCGGGGCATTTCTTTGAGTGGCGCCCGAGGCTTTTGATCCTTCTTCTCTTTTTTTTTTGATGGATGTGCAGTTTCTGAGAGTGGTTGTCGCGCCGATGGGTGAAGGAGACAGGCTCTGCGCTGTGGCTTCCTTTTCTAAAAGAGCATACTCATCTTTCTCTTTCTGTGGTGTAGTATATTATGTCCGAACCGATGGATGCAACTCTATTCTACATGCATTTTTTGGAATTGGACATGATTGAATGCAACTAGGATGTCGTGTCAAGGTGAGCTCAGCCAAGAATTCTAGTTAAGTCATATTAGTCATTTCTGAGTCACTTATTTCTTTGAAAAAAATCTTCCCGAAATAGGTCTCTCGGGATCTCTTATACCTTTCTGTTTCCTTTCTTAAGGTCAGTTAGGCTTTCTTTAATCGGGGTGATGAACACTCGTTTTTTTTTTCTCTACCTTCCTGATCTCTTTGACACTCATTTGTGCACGATTGTATTGACAAGATCGGACGCGTTGTGGCCGTTCATGTTTCGAATTTGGTACTTTCGAATCAAGCAAATACCATCTCTAAGTCGGAGGTCTTTTGATGGGTTATAATGGGGCTGAAGGGCATGTGACATGGGACTGGGGGATTCGTTTGAGGATTGTGGAGCTTTGGTGCAACGGAGGATATGCTTCACCTTTGCCATGGATGGAGTGATTTTGGACTCCTTTCGCATTTGTGCGGATTATTATATGCTCTCATTTTTGGTTTGCTACTTTCTTCGAGTAGTCTATTTGCATTCCTTCGTGTTGGACATTTCTGGTCTCATCTATTTATCAAGTGTGGAGGCATCGAGTGGTGTGAGACTTTCATTTCCTCTCTTTGGTATTTTGAGCATTTTGTGCTCCGCTTCTCTCGTTTTCATCCTCTTTGGGTATCTCTTTCAAGCTTTCTTTCATGCTTTAAATGGTGGGGAAAGAATCATGGCTCCAGCTCTTTTATCCTCTCTTGCAGGGGTGAATGGTTGTGTGATGTGGGGTGGTATATTGTGGAGCTGTTTTCAAAAGGATTCTCAATGAAAGGCCCAGCGGGGTTCACTAAGGGATCGTTTTCAAGGTCAATAAGGCTTTTGGCCTTGTGGAGGTTTTCTTCGATCCTAGGTGCCTCGTCATCCCTATCGACAGATAATTGTCTCCTCTACTATTCTCAAATTTTGACATGAATGGTAACGCGCTTTTCTCATCAATATTTAGTTCCGTGAAGGGAGATCCTCACATGGTGTTTTGAAATTTAAATGCACCAAGCGCTCTGGGTTTTGCATGCTCTGTGTTTCTCTCATGCACTCAACTCTCACGGGAGGTTAGAGATCCTTTCAAGACCTCTTCGGGGAAAATGATACAAGAATTCGGCGGCCTTTGATGACTTATGTGACTTTCCTAGAATTAAAGATCGAGATGCACCTCGACACTAGGGATATGCAAATTCAAATGCAAATGCAATTAAACTAAACCTAATGCAGATGATAATGATAACTTTTGTGTGGATGCATTTTTTTTATGGATGCATTTTTGTGGATGTGCTTTTTTTTTTTATGGATTTTTGTGGATGCATTTTTTGGATTTTTGAATGAATGCGTGTGTTTTGTTTTTTGGGTTTTTATGACGGTTCAGACATAATATCGTTTCAGCCGGTCAAGATTGACAAGGCTTTGAAATTCTTCCCCGTCCAAATCTGTGAGTAATACAGCACCATGAGGGGTTATCTCTTTGACCAGGTAAGGGCCCACCCAGTTTGGCCTGAACTTCCCTCGTGGGTCTGGTAAATCTTTTCTCAGCTCTTTTAGGACGAGATCACCCACTTGGATGTTTCGTTCTTTGACCCTTTTGTTGAGCGCTCTAGCCATTCTCTTCTGGTAACCTTGGATGTGATAT
>CM041783.1:64892441-64949663 GCA_023374045.1 Limonium bicolor
AGAGTTGACTTTTTGAGAATGGTCAAACCAGGTCATGAAACCTATACCAATAAATAGGTTATGAAAAACCATGAAGATCGATAAAAAAACGTCAAAAACGGATCATCCTAGCCAAAGTTATGCTAGATTGAAGTTTTGAATCAAAATTTTAAGAAGTGCCACGTGTCACTCTGTAATGGGTCGCCCACACTTAGCCGATTTCCTTCCCTGATTTTCGTAACCGATTTCACTTCCTAGCCCTAACTTTAGACGGCTATAACTTTCACATCTCTCAATATTTTTCCATGCCGTCTTCACCACTCTCTTCTCCTACAATTACTCTTTCCAACCATTACTCATACAAACCCTAGATCCTTCTGAGTCAACCGGAAAATCGAGCCAAAGTAGCCACCTTGCTAGGCTGTTTCCAGAATTCCGGAATTTCCTTCGTTTTCAGGTACTTGCGTCGATCATAACTTCTTCGTTAATCAACCAAAATTCGATTTCTTTAGCTCGTTGTAAAGATCTCTAATCCCTCTACAATTTTCGTGTTTATGTCCAAGTCTGAATCGCAACCAGTTGGGAGATATAGAGGTCTAAAGTTTCGGTTTCAACAGCACATAAAATAACACCCAAACAGGAAGGCAAACTCGTGTTTTGTAACTTCAAAATCTTTTTGTATGGTGCGAGTTAGGATTAGTTCTAGTTATGAATGTGTAGAGCTACGTTTCATCTTTCTATTGAGCCAATTAACAAAGCCTAAATCGATCTGTACAATAACTTATAGATCCTCGAAGTTGGCTTCACGAACTGATCGGAAGTTCGAGTTTTTCCAGAACCCGTTCTCGAATTCTCCTCCGATATTGCAATTCCGGTGAGTGTTTCCTCAAATTCTTCCGTTGTTGCTAATCTATACTTCATTTTCGACCTAACCCATGTCTCAATTTCATCAACTACGTGTTAGATTAGGAGAATTGGTACGATTTGTATTCGAAATCGACTCGGTACCGAAATAAAAACCTAACTCTCGAATCAGTTTCGAATCTTGGTGTATACTGTATTAAAATTGGGGAAATCGGTACCAACAGAACCGAAATTTGATTACGAATCCATAGAAACAAAAATCACTCAATTTCGTTCTGTGGATTAGGAGAAATTAACGATTTAGTACTCGGGGGTAGAAGTGAGCTCGCTGATGAACTCGACGTACAGGAGCCGTCCGATCTCGATTTAAGAGATTGGACGGCCGAGATTAAAACATTCCAGAATTTTGTTTAAAAGGGTTTTAATAAATTCCAGTAAATGGTCTTAACTTGTTGGGTTAATTTAAATATCTTCCCGAATGTATTTTGACTTGAAATTTTAACCATAGATTCCTTATTTTATGTAGTTTGTTTTGATGTAAATTATTATGGTTTTGGAGTTTTTAAACATAAGTTATGATTTTTACAAGTTACGGGTTTTCTGGAATTATTTGGCTAAATTAAAAAGATATTTTTATGAAATAAAAATTTTATAATATGTCTAAAATGCTATAGTTACTGTATATTAAATTTGGGAATTTTTGGGCAACGGTAAAGGGTTTTAAAAATTGTGTTTATGAGTTTTTCATAAGAATAACCTATAATATAAAGTTTTTAATGTAATAAAAAATTAAAGTAAGGTTTGTTAATTAACTTTTAAGCTGGGGAAAATAAAGGGAACTAAATTAAATTTTATAACAGTAAGTTTATAAATGTTTTTGTATTAGCTTTTAAGAGAAATGAAATTATTTACATATATGTATATTTACTTACTTAAGTAGGAACTTATATAAATTAAGGAATTTAATTATCCTACATTTTATTTACTATATTATAAGGGGGTTAATATTTTAAATAAACTAAGGAACAAATATATATAAATATTATTTAATACGCATTTAAAAAAAAGGGGAATTAAGAAGTAACTTAAAGTAAATCAGGGAACTAATTAAAGTACCACTTATAATAACTAAACTTTATAAGAGCTAGAACCTTAAGATATGGTAAAAAATACTTTATGAAATATACTTAGAATACAGTATAAGGTCGTATTAATAAGATAGTTTAAATATGGTGAACTACATAGGGAAATGTCTTAGTAATTTCTAATACGGGTATACTTATATATATTATATAAGTCAAGGAAACACATTATGTTATAAACTTTAAGTCAGTTGTGTTAAGCCTAGAAGTTATTGAACATTAATAAATACAGTAAAATTCCTAAAAATGCTATGGATAAATTTTAATACATAAAGATATATATATATATATAAATATACATGTATATAAATACATTAACATGGTTGAGGGAAATAATAATCCTTGTGATAGTTGTAGTAAGTAGGTTATATATAGTTTAACCTTAGGTTTTAGTCAGTGAGTGATTAAGTAATCACTAATAATTCAAGAGTTATTACACAACATAACTTAACCCGGTCTTGGGCTAACCCATTAAGCCCAAGTCTATGAACTCCAAAAGCCCACTTTAACAATCCAAAGAGAGTTTGGGCCACTCTCAGGAATAAATTCTAAATCATTCCAAACTAAACGAGATGGGCCTAACAAAGGATTTAGTTAACAAGTCGAGCCCAAACCTTTGTAAAGGAATAATGGTAAACCTAGAACTATTAACCAGTAAGTGAAGAAGGTTGTTAAGTTTATAAGTCTCTTAACTAATCGACATTTGGGACACCTTAATTATAGGTTACTGTTGGGGAATCACTTTTACGAGTTAGTTATTGTGCTTCACATACCAGGTACGATTTCTCGTACTCCGATATTTTTAATGGTTGACTTGTGGAATGTTTTGGAAAACGCTAACAGACTTTAAGAGGAATTTCTAAGAAAAAAATGGTTGTGTGACTAACTCAGCTTGTGTGACTAACTGAGCCTTGGATGTGGAACTCAATTGGGTATTGGTTTCTTCTACTTGGTTGCCCGTTAGACATTGGCTGCTTAGGGTTTACGCTTCTGCACTCTGTAGGACTGAGTGTTTTGGTATTGCTCTGGGTAGTTGGTGATCTAGCGGGATTTTTGGAAAAGGTCAATCTTGGAAATCTTTCTTTCGATGTGCGCGTGTCTTCAATGGTAACAGTGAGGGGCTGTATATCCCCTGTCCCAAAAAGGGACGTGATAGACAGTGAGGGGCTGTATATCCCCTGTCCTTAGTGGACGTGATGAACAGTGAGGGGCTGTATATCCCCTGTCCTTAGTGGACGTGATGAACAGTGAGGGGCTGTATATCCCCTGTCCTTAGTGGACGTGATGAATAGTGAGGGGCTGTATATCCCCTGTCCTTAGTGGACGTGATTGGCGGTGGGGGCCATCTCTCCCAGTTAAATTATTCCACTCTTGAGTTCTTGGTTATTGGATCTATTTTATCATTCCTAGTCCTTTGTGACTATCTGAGTCTTTCTACTCCTAACGGGAATTGGGTTTAACTAAGGAAATGGATGTTCACTAACACATGATGTGATTTTGTTCCACTAACTTTATCTTTCAGTTATTAAACTTTATTCTTATCTTAGTATCTTGATTTGGTGATTGTGAAATGCTTTATTTCTCAGAGTGTTTTAAGTGTTTGTTTTCAAGTTATTATTTATTTAAGAATTGTATTTTAAGTTGTTTTTGGAGGATCGTACCAGTTCCATTCCAGGGAACTGACCCGCCCCTTCCGGGGTGGGCTGCTTGGTTTTATCTTGCAGGTACGTGTTATCTAACAGGTGGCCACGAAGAGAAAGAGTGATTGGGATGGGATTAGGCTTGGAGAGTTTTTATGTTTTATTACTTCTTATTTTTGTTAAGTTTTCTCGTGGTTCAGGCCGTGACTTGTGTAATCATTAAGTTGTGTTTTGGTGAGGTTTGGTACCGGGTGTTTGGAACCCGATGATCTGTACGCCTTTAGTATTTTGTTTCCGCTATAAATATGTTAAATAGGGGCGTTACAGAAATTGGTATCAGAGCGTAGTTACGCTCTGAACCCGAGAAAACAAGCCGAGTGAAATACTTAGATTATAGGTGCACTTAAAAAGGGAACTGGGGTAGAATTGGGAAGTGAGAATTCCAGAAAGGCACGTGACCCTACCCCATACTTACTACTTATGTTTTAATTCGTGTACATACGAACCGTCCTTAGGACGTTATAAATTTTAATACATAGATAGTTAGACTTTACGATACGCCTTCTGAGTAACAACAATCGTCATACCAGCTAGATGTCTCGAAGAGGAGGAAGAGGAGGAGCGGGACCCTCAGGAGGCTTGGGACCAGACGCTGTCACCCCGGAGGTCATAGCACAGATAGTGACAGCTGCATTGGCCCAGCAGCAGGCTCAGATCCCACAGCCACCACCACCACCACCGAATGGTCCCCGGGAGTTCAACTGGCTGAAGGTGGTTAACGCCTTCGTCCTCCCATCTATGAAGGCCAGCCATAACCGAGGACGTTGGAGAAGTATATAGATGAGATGCAGAAGGCCTTCACCTCTCTGCATGTTCCAGTGAACCGTCAGGTGGACATAGCGGCCTACTTTCTTCAGGGACCCGCGCATAGATGGTGGCAGACCGCTAGAGCCGAGCTGACGGCCCAGGCGAACTTCGACTTCCAGGCATTTCTGGTGGCCCTGAGAGCTAAATTCTATCCATCCTATCTACAGAAGAGGATGAGGAGCGAGTTTGAGCAGTTGAAGCAAGGGAGTCTTTCTGTTGCTGAGTACCACAATAAGTTCGTGGAACTACTTGCTATTATTGGAGAGGGAGCTTACGCTCCAAGATATCTGGTGGACAAATTCCATACCGGCCTGAACTTCAAGATCATGACTATGATCGGGTCCACTAGAGGGATGACCCTACAGGTATGGAATGTGATTTAAAAATTTCTGGTACACAAAGGTTTCTCCACTAACATATATTGTCACCACAGGAGTTAGCGGAGGATGCGAATGATTGTGAGACCACCATTGCCTATCAGGATTCTGTGCTAGGCAAGAGGAGGAATGACAATGGAGGAGGAAATGGGAGAGGACCCCCCCAGACTCAGGAAAGGAGGGGAAAGTTTTTCAAGGGAGGAAACGAGAAAGCCATTGTCTCCTATCATGCTGATGCTGAGCCACTCCGCCCCAGCCATTTCAGGGTGAGATAAATTAGAAACCTCAAAGTGATTACATCTTGTTATCAACTAACCTTGAGACTGAAACAGGGAACCAACTTGCGAGAAAGTTCTTCTGCAAATGGTGCAAGAAGGACCACCCGGGCAAGGATTGTAAGGGCAACCTGGTGAACTGCCACCACTGCGGTAGGAAGGGGCACAGATCGTTCGAGTGCTTCCTGAACCCGGATTCCAGGAACTATAAGCCACGCACCGGGACCACTGCTAGAGCCCCAGTTGCTACTACTACTGGGGAGGTCGAGGTAGCACAGGAGGTGCTGGACCATCCACCGGTCGCCCTGCCCAGAGTCATCACAGAGGCCGGGACAGAACTATCCCCAGAGGCCGGGCAAGGCACCGATCCTCAACCTGGTGGACCGTATCGAGGCAGCCAGTGATGACCCGAGCCCACCTGGTGAGGACTACTTCCCTCACGAAGAGGCTTAGACTTTTACTTTCTTTACATTTCATTGGCTAGTTTTCCTTTTCGTTGTCAATGTAAAAAAGGGATGAACTATAAACCCTTCATTTTATTTCGTTACGAACCTTTCAATTCCATTTGTGAACCATGACTTACTTATTTAATGACAATTGTTCCTCAGCTTTCGATATTTGCTTTCCTATTTTGCCCTATACCACACCCAATATCCCTTTTGAAGCCAAACCACACCCACCAGAGAAGTGTGAGGTCTTGAGACCCGGGATGATCTTACTACGAGAGTACCTGACCCCGGCAGTCCAGTATGCATTGATCCTCAAGATCAGGGAGTTAGGTGTGAAGGAAGGAAATTTTACACCCCTACCTTCAAGAATGGTTCGACCATGAAGGTGAAGATCATGTGCCTAGGTAAGAAGTGGAACCACACCACCAAGACCTATGAAGAAGTGGAGGTGCCACCAATCCCGGAGGAACTGCAGACCATCATTAGAGCTGCAGTTAAGGCAGCACAAGAATTGGAGGATGAGCCCGTCCCAGACCTAACCTCAGACGTCTACATCATCAATTTTTATGGAAAAGAAGGTAAGCTAGGGTTGCATCAAGATAAGGATGAATCCCTAGAATCCATCACCAAAGGAGTTCCAGTGGTTTCCATATCACTTGGAGACGACGCGGAGTTCCTATTTGGTGACCAGAAGAGGATGGACCTTTCCACCAAGATCCTCCTGAAGTCAGGTGATGTACTGATCTTTGGTGGGGCAGCTAGACTCATCTACCATGGAGTGAAGAGAATCAAGCCCAACACAGCCCCCACATCCGTTATTAACCAGACTCACCTGAAACCTGGCAGATTAGACCTGACCTTTAGACAGATCTAGCTTTGTACTTTACAATTTCAGCCTTGTAATCATTAAAACTGCTCATGAAGCTTTCAATAAGAATGAGAATTCTAAGAAATTATTTCTTCATGTAGGAGCTGGAAATTTAGAGGTCAGGCTGAATGTGTTGGACCAGGCTCAAGCAAAGAGCAATGGAACGGTCATCACAGGTATACCAATTAACCTTGAACAACTATGTTTGTTTGTACTGCTTCCGCCAGTTCTGTTTGTTTTCAAACTCAGATAGGCTGCTGTGTGCTTCCTGTCTGTTGAGGATTTCTGATTTGTAAAGTGCTCCACTTCGTCTGCTCTCTATCTGTATTTGATTTGAGTCGGTCTGTTGTGTGCTTACCGCCTTCTGATAAGTTCCAGATTTTGCTAAGCATCTGATTTTGCTAAGCTTCTGATTTTACTCTGGCTAAGCGCTTTCGTATACGTGTATATGTATGTTCAGTATCTGTTTTGAGCATGCTCAGCTGATGAAGTTTATCACCTGCTGAGCAATAGTTTTGCTCACCCTGTAGACACCAAAAATTCTCACCCGTTTTATTTTAAAACAAAGATTCAAAAATGAGCATGCCTTCAGAAACAAGGCGGTCGTCCCCGTTTTCAACTAAAGGAATTTTTTTTCCCAACATTTAAATCTCACATTCCTATGGAAAAGGGAGCACGAGCCTTTTATCGTAATCCGTTTTAACCTGCTTCGTTTTTGTATACGCATTTTATTACTAAAACATTTCACGGTTTCGTTTTTATCTTGTATTATTTCTCGCGTGGGTATACTGAAAACCGACCCAGCATAATTGGTAAAGCACTCGGCATGCATTCCTTCTGGTCCCGAGTTCGATCCCTGGCAAGGAATGAGTGGCGTTTTATTTTTTCCTCTTGTCCTGGCTCGCAACGGGGCTTTTGTTTCACTAGTTACGGTAGTATACCGAAAACTGTCATGGCTCAACTGGTAGAGTATGCGGGAGGAGGATGTTGGGGTACCGAGTTCGAAACTCAGTGGAGGTGTATTTTTTTATGCGAACTCTCATTTTTTTCTTTCTTTCTTCAGTAGCTCGCGGCCCAGGCCCTGTTTCGGGTCCGATTGTTTTTCCTTGCTAAGCCCACAACAATCCAAATAAAACCCTAAACAAACACATGTCTACCTCCATTATAAAACATCCTAAAAACCCTACAGTATACCCACGTTTTTACTACTCAGCAGACACAAATCCCGATTAACATTCCTCCTGCTCATCGTTCTACCTTCCTCCATTTTCGAAACCAAGAAGCTAAAACACCCAGAACCGACTTCTCCTTCTTCCTCGAAGAGCTATCATTTTCCCCTCTCGAAGCTTCATCCCATAAGCCGATACTGCCCGTTTCCTTCGTATTTCGATTTCGGTTGCGATTACCGGCAGAGTAAGTTTCGTCTTAACTCATTTCGTTCTGCATGTTTCCTCTCTGATAACTTCTCCTCTTCGATTTTCGCCAAGTGAACCGAATCGGCAATGGCTCTACTGGGTGCGAGGAATGTGGTTCTCCGGAAGCTAATTTCCGACGTTAATATCAACTCTCGCACTCCAGACCTCGTTTCCTTTCCTCTTGTTTCAAAAACGTCAAGATTTTCGTCGTCCTTGCTTTATTTCGTTTTCGACTGCAAATGAATGCCAAGTCTATTATAGATTTTGGTTTCGTTAAGCTCATAAACAAGTCGAATACCCCCCTTTTTATCTTCTCGTCGTTTACGTGAATGCGCTACCGTGAATACCGGACTCCAAAAATGGGTCTATGGGTTCGAAAATTGCAGAAAACCATGTTGTTTGTTTGTTTCTGCTAGGATTTTCTTTCAATTTCTCCTAAGACTCTTGAGAATCGATTTTGATGAACTCCGGTTTCGCCATCTTTACTCCCTGTTGGCATTGAAAGGATACTAAATCTGGTATGGATGTTTGAAGTCCATGGACAGAGGCGAAAGCGTTTACTATACTTGGCTTTTACGATTGAACCCACCTGTTCATACTCGGTTTTGATACTAGCTTGTGAAGGAGAGTAGACTGATCTGTTTTCAGTCTTAGAATCTGTTTATGTTACCCTTAATCCCCCTTTGGAACTGGATAAGTCATCGTTGTTAATTATATTCGTGCCTAAGCTGCGGTAGATTCAGAGGGAGCATTTGATTTGCTCATCCTGTTTGGTGATTCGATTTTAATCCATGGGTGAACCCGCAAAGATTGGGTTGCTGTCTAGAGTTTTGTTTTGCCTGTCACCCAGCTTATCTGTGTATCAAGAACTAATGCTCTGTTTAGTCTCTTTTGGTTTTGAGTTGCTTGCAGGAGATTTCTGTACTCCCTCTCGGTACTAAACCTTAACTCTTGTTATCTGTTGATTTCACTAGTGAAACATTGTCTGCTTCATACCTGTCTCTTGATGTTTATGCCTAGTTTTAATATTCGTTTTGCCTCTGAAATTGCTCAGTCCGGTTGCTTATTTGCTGATGTTTATATCCACGGTGTGTAATGTTAACTCTGAATCTGTTACATCTTCTTTTTCTCTTGGCAATTCGGTTGATAGACTGATGCATCACAAACAAAAATGATGCGGGGTTGGTTTTGGCTGTTAAGTCCGCATTTCTCACTGCTAGTGTTTGATCCATCAAAGAATTAGAACTTGGCAATATCTGTATGCGAATAGTCAAAACTTTTTTTTTGTGTTGTTATGAAGCATGTCTGTAAATCCCGACTGAAATAATTTGGTAGGTTCATAAACAACTCAACTTTGGCTTTAAAGAACGTTGAGCAGAAGTGATTAAAAAGAAAATTTGATCCGTTTGTTCTAGGTCTCTGTCTGTTTTGTTTAAGTGACCCATGACTTTCTCTGTATTCAAGTTTCAAATCATTTTGCTCACTGGTTATTCATGTACATGTTTTGTTCACAGTTTTCTGCTCACTTATAATTTTCTGTTTTGATCCATGTCCTTAACCTGCGCTTATTTGTACATGTTCTACCCTTTATTTGTACATGTTTACAGTTTCTGTTTAAATCCTTGTATATATTAATCTATTTACTAAGCCCTAGTTACTAGACCTTTAGGACCAAGCCTTAGGATAGAGGGTGAAGCCTAAGATTTAGGTGAGCCATGGTCCCACCTAATAAGCTGGGTAATCCCTAAACCCAAACCACATCTTGTAATAATTTGTATTAATTTAAACACCTTCCTCAGATTTCATTCTAGTACGATCCATTGTTCTTTTCGAATCCTCCAAAGCTTAAACCAAGCCCCAGATTGTCTCTTTTACTCTTTTCCTGACTTTGTTTAATTTTTCAAAACCTTCTCTGATTTCTTCAAACTTGCCCATTTGCTTTGACCCGGCCCAAGGTTCAATCCAAACCCAAACCCAATCCGGCCCACTAATCCAATCCGGCTCAAGGCCCGATTCAAACCAGGCCCAACCGTCTCAAATCAACCTAAGCCCGCACCAGCCCAAAGCCGGCCCAAACCCAAACCCGACCCAATACCCATATGCAGCCCAGCCTAAAGCCGGCCCAAATCCAAGCTTGGCCCACTCCCAAACTCAGCCCATCCCAAATCGACCTAAAGCCCAATCCGGTTCAACCCCACCAAGTCCAAAACCTAAAGACCCAAGTCCAAAGACCCAAGTACACGGCCCCAAGTCCACACTCGGCCCAACACCCATGACCCAAACCCAATCCGGCCCACTAATCCAATCCGGCCCAAGGCACAATTCAAACCTGACCCAAATTCTTGACCCAGCCCGATGCCCACAATCGGCCCAAAATTCGAAGCCCAAACTTACTCACTCTACCCGGCCCAAAAGCCCAAAAACCCGAAGCCCAAAAACCCGAAGCCCAAGCCCAAAAACCCGAAGCCCAAGCCCAAAAACCCGAAGCCCAAGCCCAAAAACCCGAAGCCCAAGCCCAAAAACCCGAAGCCCAAGCCCAAAAACCCGAAGCCCAATACTACATGATCCAAACCCATGGTCCAAAACCATAAAAGGCCCATGTCTCAAACAAGGCCCATGTCTCAAACAAGGCCCATGTCTCAAACAAGGCCCATGTCTCAAACAAGACCCATGTCTCAAACAAGGCCCAAGTCTCAAACAAGGCCCAAGTCTCAAACAAGGCCCAAGTCCACAAACAAGGTCCAAGTCCACAAAGCCTAAATCTATAAGCCCACAACCAAACCAAGTCCATAAAAATCAAACCAAGACCACAAGAATCAAACCTTGACCCGAATGTTGACCTTTGACCCAGTCCGACTTTGACCTGGCCCGTTTTCCAATCCTTGCCTAAATCCAATTCCAACCCAATTCAATTCAATTTGGTCCAATCCAATTTAAATTCAATTCAATTTAGCCCATTTGAATTCAACCCAATTCATCTTCAACTCAGTTCAACTCGATTTGATTCATTCAATTCAGCCCAAATTCAAACCAAACTTGTAAATTCCATTCAAAATCCAAAAATCCAGATAATCCCCCTTCTCGAATTTCAAACAGTCTTTTTATTCAAAGTTCACCAAGTTTTCAAAGAAACCATTTTGTAGAATTTTAAAGGAAAAACTCTTCTCACATCACAGAAAACTCTTCTCTATTGCAGAAAGTTCTTCTCACACATACAGAAAGTTTTCTCCCAAAACATTTCTCAAAATCAGTGTCTCTTTACCGAGAATTCCGAACAACTTCAAAAGTTTTCCAACTCAGTTTTTTAACTCAAATAAACCGCTTTCGGGGAACAAGTAATGTCTAACCCCTTCAAAACATTTCCTCCATGGTTAGGACATCACTTGTCTTCCTTCCCAAAAATAAAAATCCGAGGCGGGGCACTGGGGTCATAACCTCCCTTGTCGCAGTCTGGATCCCTTTAGGCGGGGCATTAGGGTGACAAACCTCCCCTAATTGCAGCTTAGATTTTTACAAGGCGGGTGCTAGGGAAGTAACGACCTTCCTAGTTGCAGCCGGGATTTTAGAATCGTCTAACTCCCTTCCGCTCGATTTCAATGTTTTCGGATTTTAATGTTTTAAAACCCGGGAGTTAGAGACTTATTAGGGTTCGACCGAGAACATCTCATTCATGGTGTTTCTCTCTAAATCCTATTTTTCGACATAAATTCATTGCCCCATCTTTCGAGCCTCGGCACTTACCATTAATTAAGTGTCGTGTTCGAGGGGGTACATAGGGTAATCCCTTAGGATTATCCGCCCTTTTTACAACAAAAATGATTTTCGATTTTAAAACTTTAAGAGAGACAGTTTTGACAATCATTCCTCCAAACAATTCAGTCCACCATTATCTCACTCTAGATTCGAAATATCCCAAAACATCAACCCTTTCATAATCTCAAATCCGAAAAACCCGGGATCTCTACTCAAACTTCAATTGCCTCACACACTCAAATAATCTTCAAAACTCCAAATCACATCATACCCAAATCTTCATTCAAACTCCAACTCGCATTAAACTCAAATCCCCTTACAAATTCCAACTTCATTAAAACTTCCAAAGTCTCACAGGCTCGAGCGTCTCATAGACTCGAACATTTCACGAACTCGAATGTCTCACAGACCCGAGCGTCTCACAGACTCAAATCATTCTGAGATTTCAATGTCTCATAGACCTGGGCGTCTCACAGACTCTAACCTCCCAAAACCCGAACTTCTTGAAATTCGAATCCTTCTGAATCTCAAACACTACAAATATCTTCAAGCCCCACAAACATCAAAAATTTTCAAACCCAAAACCGTGAACTACGTAAGGTCTGATCTCAACAGGGAGTTGAGTACGTAGGCAGCCCATCTAGGGTGCGACCCCATTCCGAACAAAAAACCTTCTTCCCCCTCTGAGGTGACGCTCATATCTCTCAAAACACGTAAGCCTTCTTCGGCTCCCACAAACTTCATACCATCAGACTCCAAGTCTTGTCTATTCACTCAACCTCAAACTTTTCCCAAATCTTCATTCTATACTCTTTTGAATTCACCAATTCTTCTTCTTGGCGCTAGCTTGGCAGAAAAGCTCGCCTCATCCACTCTCTTTCTCTCCTCCCATCTCAATCCTATCCTCTGGCTTTAATTGAATCTCTCTAATAAGGTTTTGAAAGAAGGCAATCCCGACAATTGGAGACCGAGGTTTCCTCGGGCACCAATCCAAAGTCGTGGTCGTTGCCACTTCTAAGGGGTGTAACCCAGTGCGAACCCACAATAGAATCTCTTATTTGATCAGATAAGTCCTATCCTTAGGCAGCAAATTCAGAGTCAACCAGCGGTTCTTAGAACCCTCCTCCACTCCCTTCCTAGTTCCTTAGGTCAAACTAGGTGGCGACTCTAGTCAATTCCGCCCTTAGGGCATAAGTCCGCGTGGAGCCCATTGAGAGCGGGTGTAGTGTTCACTAACATTCCCCATTAAGCTTTCTGGGAAAGGGACGATGAAGTAGGTATTTGAGGGATGCCGAGGTGACAGGTATTCACCCTCCACAGAATGGCAGTTTGTAGGATCTAGACTTCTCAGTCAAAACCATTTAGATAGACCCCCCTCATACCGAAAAATCACCCTCCACAGAATGGCGACTCTGCTGGGGAAAACTTGAGTAAGTTTTTCTCAAACTCAAGGAAGACTGAACTCCATTCAAAATTGTCGGGATTCCCCAACTTCTCTTAAAACCTTCAAGAGATTCTTTTCAAAGCCTCTAAGATTATTCTACTCCACACTTAGAGTGTGTACCTGATGAGGACAGTTAGGATTTGATAGATCCTCAACAAACATGACAACAATTGGGTTAATAATTAGCTCACGATTAGAAAGAGACACTTAGGATTGAATGAAGCTAACTTCCCTTTAGGTTAATAACAACCAATTTGGAATCACTTTCAAGATAAAACTCTTAGCAATAGGATGATACTGACTTCATCGCTTTTATATTTGTGTTGTGATTGTGGGGTGCATGGGAGGGTAGCTTAGGACATGCATTCCTCTGTGTCACCTGATTTATCCACGAGTCACGGAATCCCGACCGGTCCACGGTTGATTTCCCATGAGCTGGGTCATTTATCTAAATGGCTAACCCACGGGGCAAGAGTCATCGACCTACGCCCTGCACTCATGATCCAAAATATCCTCCATTATCCGAGTTTAAGCCAGCATATAGTGAACCATGAGCCTTCAGTGTCCAGCTGCCTAATCCGGTGTCTAAGACGGGTTTTACGGGTAGCCACCCTCTTGTATGCCGCCTGTTGACCACCCTTCTACTTTACCCTGAAGATTGCATGGGCTCAGTTCTCCATTGTTCCTCTGCACCACGGGTGTCTCTAAAGCCCAATGTCACGCTACACGTCCATAGAGGATCCCGTATTTACCGGATACCCATACATGGCACAACGTAGTTAGTGAATAATTTGGACTTTAGACACACCTGACCGTGCAGATGACGAGAGACCGTTCCCATGCAGTACTTCCCCGAGTTTCCTGAAAAGTGGGGTGTTGTCGGATCATCACTGGCCGTGGCGTATGTTTCCATATCACTTCGGGTGTCCTGACCTTTCGAACTTAAGCACTCCGGACTTTCTTGATAACGTGCCTCGCAAGGGGCATAGCAGAGAAAAACCCCGAGAGATGACAGTGAAGGGACGACGGTTCCCCTGGTGAGACAGGGTCATAATTGACCTGGAAAGTGATTATCCCAACATTAACACTTACAACTCCACATAAAAAAATAACCACAATTTACTTTATGCTATACATGTGTGCAAACCGTTTTCTTTTTAACCGACCGGTTTTAAAACGTTCGGAATTCTCCTTTGGACATCTCTTAAAGTTGTTTCACGAGCTCGTTTAATTTCAAATCACACTATATCTTACCCATAAATGTTTGGGGTTTTAAAACCTGTCACTTCACCTTTGTTGCATTGAAGTGTTATTACCAAAACAGTCTTCAAAGATCGATTTCAAAAACCTACTTTTTGCAAACGAATTTCAAAAGGGTTTTCAAAATTAGTCTTTCAACTTTTTAAACTAGTTTCCATTTCCAAAAGCAAAGGCCGTGCTATAATTGCTGGGTCATCCCCTTAATCCAGACTCATCACATTCTTTCCCTTTGTTCTCTTTCACTACTTTCTTTTGCAGATCTAATCATGTTCAACAGATTGGTACCAGTACCAGGAGAGGAAAAGAAACGCCGAAGGGCCCAAAGAGAATCAGGGGAGGCATCCGCAGCCAGAACGCAAGTCCAGCCCTCCACTTACCAACAAGAGATGAATGAGGAAAAAGATTTTGCCCGAGAGCTTCTGGATCGGTGCATAGAAATGAAGGATACATGCAAGCCACTCTTGATCGGACTAGCATACCTATGCAAGGTTGACATGGTTTACGAAGCTTTATTCGAGTCCGTCAGCTACTAGGACCCAGCAGACCATCTATACCATTTCTTTCTGCAAGAGCTGATCATACTGCCCGCTGAGATGGATACATTCCTCAAGATAAAGCCACATCAGGAGATGCCAGTTATCCCCATCGATCGAAGTCAAACCCCGAAGTTCGCAGCCAGATTCTTGGAGGTCAACCTGGAGCAGGTTGAAAACTTTGGGCATATGGGTTTGAGCTTACGTAATCTCCTGAACCAGTTCTACAGACCTTATATCTCATGTGAAACCCGAAGACGTGTGCTGGATCTATGCATCATGGGGCTTTATCTCTTTAGACAAAGAGGCTTAAGAATGAATCCGCGGGTAATATACTTATTAGAAGCCTTGAGAAGGTTGCAGCATTGGAACAGTAGTGGTGGCTGAGTAGTTCGATCCCTAGGCCGATGGAAAGAAGAAGGAGCTATAGAGACCTTCTTCATGGGCAGTCCTTTGCTCCTTCAGATATGGTTGTTTGATCACTTATGGGTACTACCTTGGTCCTCTAAGTATGTGAAGGTCAATATGGACACATATATGACAGCACGAAAGCGGGAGATGAAACCATGGGGGATGGAGAGTCTTCTTCGGCCTTGATAGATTCATCACTATCTATCCACAGAGGGGGATG
This sequence comes from Limonium bicolor, assembly GCA_023374045.1. Lineage (NCBI taxonomy): Eukaryota > Viridiplantae > Streptophyta > Magnoliopsida > Caryophyllales > Plumbaginaceae > Limonium > Limonium bicolor. The sequence continues at coordinate 64,907,939 of CM041783.1, forward strand.
CGGCAATTTGGGCGTGAACAGACCATCCCGGGAGCAAGTATAGAGGGCTTCAGAAACCACCGATACACAGATCCTACAGCCAGATATCTTACCCAAGCCTACCGCTCCGGGATGAAATGGGCTGTCCTCGATATTGATCCATATTACATGAGCTTAGGTCCTGAATATTCAGCATGGTTGGAAAGCAGAATTGATAGATTGATACCCCACGCCTATTCTTTGGAGCATTCGATGATCAAACATGATCCCCGCCTTCCGATCGTAGAAAGCCTACAACTTTCGGAATTTGATGTCTCGCAGAAGAAGAAAGAGAAAAAGAAACGACAGAGAAAGGAAAAAGAGAAACGGCAAAAAAAGGAAAATAAGGAGCTGAAGCGTCAGCAAGCCACGGGTTGATTGGCTATGTATTAGATTTGACTATTCGGATATAGTTATCCCCTCTTTTGAATTTGAATGTAACTCCCTTTCCCCCTTATTATGGAGCTCGGCTATGTAATTAAAATTTGACTATTCGGATGTAGTTTTCCCCCTCTTTTGGATTTGGATGTAACTCCCCTTTCCCCTTATTGCGGAGTTCGGCTATGTAATATTATCTAACGTTGGATTAACTAATATTATGTTTTCCCCTATGAACTCGGATGTAACCCCCATTTTCCCCGATATATGCAACCTCGATTGAGCAATGAAATAGTACGGCGTTTATTCTTGGAAATGGAAATTGGCTTGTGCGCCTTTTCCGCATTATCATTTTACGAAAGGATTTAATTTTTGAAACACCTTGTTTCACCAACATTGGGGACGACCTCTTTTGCTTTATCATTTTATGAAAAGGATTTACGCTCATACTAACATCTTCCACGCATTCCATATTCCCTGGTATCGCAGAAACCAACCAGAGCAAAGCAGAGTGTCAGGAGTTTTCTTCTAGTTTTACCAACATTACTCGACTGTGGAAAAGAGATTCCGGGCAGGCTGGCCAGTGACACCGCGACCGAAACCTCATCCGAACTATGGATCCAAATGATTAATCCAACTGCCTCAGAAGGCGCCCCAACCATCCCGGCTGTTGAGGCAAGTGCAGTTGTAGGAGCTAGCGGCGGTAGCTCACGTCTTCCTGATCCAAGTATTCTCTACCGTATGCTAGAACAGTCAACAAGAAATGAGAACATGCTGAAGCAAACTGTTGAAAGGCTGGAGGAGCAATTGCGCCAGGAGAGGTCAGCTAAGGGAAAGGATCCATACCTTACTGACCCCGATGAGGATTATATTGAGGATTCCTCCCCCACCCCAACCGAGTCTGGAGCAATCAAAACCCTATGTTCAACACCAACATACCACAACCGACCACAGGGAAAGAACGCACCACCATCCACCCAGTCACCACAACTTTTCAAACGGCTGACCTACTCTCAGGAGCACCCCTGCCACCTCCAATCATGACCACGGTCCCTACAGTACCAACCACCTTCCCCAGACTACCACCGTTCCCACCTGCCGGAGCCACTGTCCAAACAGCCCATCTATACCAAGCCAAACAGCCTGAATCATTCATCCCAACTCACCAACCCTGACCCCATCCAACTCAATCAATCCAGTACACCACCCCCGGACATGCTGTCCGTTTTGAGGAAGCAATTCCCCAGACCCAATGGTGTACCCCAACCATCTAACCATTTGATTCATGGTTACAAGCCAAGCCCCGCCTGATGAGCATCTTCCACTTGACCTCAACCAAATGAAGAAATCCCTGAAAGAAGAGTACTGGCAGAGATGCAGCTCAGGGAGAGGGCGAAGATGTTGGGTTTTCGTCAGTTCCAACTAAGACCAAACTCCAAATTGCCCGAAAATCTAAAACTGCCGGAAATCTCTAAATACTCCGGAAAAAGGGGACCCTAGGCATCATCTCGCCCAGTTTGATCGGGTCATGACTATGTATGGGCTAGATGATGAGATGAAGATAATCTGTTTCCCAGTTATCTTGAAGGGGTCAGCCCAAACTTGGGTATCAAGGATGGATTTCTCAGGGAAAAAGTTGGAAGAGGTCTATCAGGCTTTCGTGGAGCAGTACAGTTATAACACTCACCTAGGGGTCACCAGGAGAGACCTAGAAACAATGAGACCAAGAAATCACGAGACAGTGATGGAGTTCATCACTAGATGGAGAGAGAAGCGGGCCTGATGTTAGACCGCCCCAGTGAAGATGAACAAATCAGAATCATAATTGATTGTCTAGAAAATCCTTGTTCAGATCACTCAAATCCTTGGGATTTGTGACTTCAAACATTTGAAAGCAGCTGCCACGGCTGCAGAAGAGCTAGCTCTGGCCGGAAAGTTGAAGGGCCTAAATTTCAAGGAACATTTCCCCGACAGTCGAACTACCAAAACAAGCAGTCCAAGACGGACACGGCAGAGTAAGTTTGTTCCCCGTCCACCAACCAATAAACCCCCACCACCAATGTTTCAAGCCCAAGTTAGAGGGTCGACTTCAAACTATTCTGCAACTCCACCACCGAACAGTTACCAGTCCCAGCCAAGAAGAAATTACACAAGTCTAGGTATGCCAATGGGCAAGGCCTATGAGAAGTTGAAGAAGAGTGGATTCTTATTGAGGCACCCGAATCCAAAACCCGGAGTAACTCAGATGGGGCTTGACCTCAACCAGCCTGTGCGAGTATCACATGATCAAGGGACATAGTACTGATAATGTCGGCCTTGCGGCATGCCATTCAGGACTTGATCGATGCTGGGGAGGTATAATTCCCGAAAACTAATCCGAATACACAGAACAATTCTATCCCCAAGCACGTGAATATGATGAGTCTGATGGGAGAAGGAGAAGAGAGTCAGATGTTAGCAGAATTATAAGGATCCATGCCATCGAGAACTCCTCTGAGCCAGGCAATCAGAGCACACCCCCTCCAATCGTACTATCTCCGGAGCTAGACGCCTTCCGAATTCGTCGTCCAGAAATCCAGCATGATATTCAACCACAGATGCATGAGTATCTAGCTATGACGCATGAGATACGTGCTACAGTCGAGCGTCTGGTAGGACAAGGAAGGGTGTCTATCATCACTCTACTGATAGTAGGACGGCAAATGGAAAAGAACCTGGAGTTACTCGTGGGACGAATTTTGAGGCACGAGAGCTCTACAACACTATGAAAGCATTGGAGGTGGTAGAAGCTTGGTGCCGACAGAAGGTTGCCGAAAGACGAGGAAGGAGAATTTCTGAGTGCAGTGTCATCCTGATCACCAACGAAGATGATGGTCCGCCTGCGGTAACTCCGATCAGGGCACCTCTTTTGATCAAAGAGGAGGATCTAAGTCAGACTCACCATCTTTCCCGTTCAGGAAAACACTACAAGCCGGTCGAGCTTGCTGAAGAGACCGTGTCATTACCCTAGAAAGTGCATGATCTCACTTTGAGTGAATCGGAAAGTAAATTGGCTGGAGAAGAAGAATTGCTCAAGAAGTTGAAGAGCACGAGCATCCCAATCACAATCTGGTCCCTGTTGACCATGTCAGAGGAAACAAGAATGCAGTGGCCCGACATCTTAAAATGGATAAGAAACAAACGGTCAGTGTAAACACCATTGTAGCCCACTTGACCCAGACCCCTGCTATGGCAATCACCTTCACGGATGAGGAAATCTCCCGCCAGTCTGGACGAGCCCTTTACATATCTGTAAAAGCCGGGGGTTTCAATGTCCCCAAGACACTCATCGATGACGGTGCTGAAGTAAATGTCTGCCCGCTGCGTGTTGCTCGGCACAGGGTATGGGTATAACGATCTCAAGCCTGTGGAGATGACTTTAAGCGCATACGATAACAGCCACAGGAAGTCTTGGGGATGATCACCCTGCCAATCCTAATCAAGGATGCTTCCTTCTCTATCGAGTGATGGTCATTGATATTTCTTCCACCTTCAACTTATTGCTGGGCCGGAATTTCATTGACCAAATCAAGGGTGTGCCCTCAGTAGTCCACCAAAAGCTCAAGTTTAAGCATGAAGGACGGATCGTGGAGGTGCTAGGAGAGGCAAGGAATGAATCCCAACTGTTCGAGATCAAAGCGCCAGGTCAACAGGAGCTAACCCTTGGAGGTTCACAGTGACGAAACCGGCGCAGCAGGTAAGTCAAACTTCTTTCATCACCCTCTCTACTTCGACCCTAGTGTCTATAGCCCCGCATCACAGCACATGATGTCTCGGATGGGCTACAAACAGGGAAATGGATTAGGAAGGAGCTACAGGGCATGGTAGAGCCGTTAACGCCATATGCTGGAGGCCGAGGAGTCGGGCTAGGATTCACAGAAATGCCAGAAAGCAGTTCAAGCTCAGGGAAGTCAGGAGACAATGGAGTGGGAGAGCTGGTGGACCACTTCACTTCCCCTCTACTCATGCCTTGAAGACCATGACGACAAGGGATGCGACCAAGGAATGCCCGAGGATGCAGCGGAGAGCAGTGTCACGACCAAACCAGTCATCAAGGACCCCGCACCCCCGGTAGATGGCCATGGAGCGTGTCTTGTCGTCTATCATAAGAGAGAGGAGCTGATTTTCCAGGAGCCATACTCAATCAGTCTAGTAGATAGTGATAGTAGTAGCAGTAGTGATAGCGGTAGTTCTTGTAACGCTGACGATGATGAAAGTGGTATCTGTCTTAACTTTGACGAAGAAGAAAGAGTGGGGGAGCCACCATTTATTTTCCGCTGTAAAAATGGTGGCAATTTTCTAACAATCACTGAGTTACCCAGCTCTTCGAATATTAATGAAAGTTCAGTTTATTCAGAAAATTCATCTTTTGTCACTTGATTCAATGCAAAACTATGAGGCAGAAGAAGAAGAATATGACGAGGAGAATATGCCTCCCACAGAACAATATTCCACCCACACTCAGATTGTAGAGGACACTGTAGCAATAAACATCGGAACACCTGATAACCCCAAAACTTACAAGTTGGTTTGGGTCTGAGTGAAACGGAAAAACGTGACTTGACTTCCCTGCTAATTGAATATGTCGATGTTTTTGCTTGGAGCTACGCAGACATGCCAGGGATTGACCCCGACATTGTCCAACACAGAATACCGTTGTACCCAAATGCCAAACCTAAGAAACAGCGTTTGAGAAGAATGAAACCCGAGCACCAATTGAAAGTGAAAGAGGAAGTTGAGAAGTTGTTACGTGTTGGCTTCATTCGGGTCGTCAATTACCCCGATTGGCTAGCCAATATCGTAGCCGTCCCAAAGAAAAATGGAAAGGTACGAGTATGCATTGACTTTCGGGACTTGAACGAGGCTAGCCCCAAAGACAGCTTTCCCTTACCCCACATTGATATCCTTGTCGATAATACTGCCCAACATGCACTACTGTCATTCATGGATGGGTTTTCAGGTTACAATCAGATTCGAATGGCTGTAGAAGATCAGGAAAAGACGTCTTTTATTACACAGTGGGGAACCTTTTGTTACGTGAACATGCCCTTTGGCTTGAAAAATGCTGGAGCCACGTATCAAAGGGCCGCCACTACCTTATTGCATGATATGATTCATAAGGAAGTGGAGGTATACGTAGATGACATGATTGTCAAAGCTGCCCAACGGGAGGACCACTTGATAAATCTGAGAAAGTTCTTTGATCGGATGCGGAAGTACCAGATGAAGCTAAACCCCGAGAAATGTACATTCGGAGTGACCGGAGGAAAGCTTTTGGGCTTCATGATCACTACTCGAGGAATCGAGGTAGACCCGGATAAGATAAAGGCCATTCAAGAAATGCCTCCTCCAAAGACCGAAAAAGAAATCAGAGGTTTTTAGGCAGAATTCAGTACATCAGAAGGTTCATCATGCAGCTAACCGAGACTTGTGAGCCTATCTTCCGTCTGTTGAAGAAAGACGCATCTAAAGTCTGGAATGAACAGTGTCAGGAAGCCTTTGAGAAGATCAAAACCTATTTGCAGAACCCGCCCGTCTTGGTACCGCCCCAGGAGGGCAAGCCAATGATCCTTTACCTCACTGCCCGAGAAACGTCAATGGGCGCCATGCTGGCCCAGGAACAAGGATCCCCACCGCGTGAAAAGTCAATCTACCATATCAGCAAGAAATGGGTCGATGCAGAAACACGATACTCTGACATCCACAAATTTTGTGCTGCTTTGGTCTGGGCTACGAAGAAGCTAAGGCACTACTTGTTAGGCCAAGAGGTTCATCTGATTGCACGCATGAACCCTATAAAGTACCTTCTGGAAAAGCCAATTCTAGACGGTCGCTTATCCAGATGGTCCCTATTGTTGTCTGAATTCGATATCACTTTCAAAATTCAAAAGTCAATCAAAGGGAGTGCCATAGCCGAAACAGCAGAATGCCCAGTAGCGTCCGAGTTCTTTGGCAATGACGATTTCCCAGACGAGCAAATCATGACATTACAAAAACTTGCTGGAGGTTATACTTTGATGGTGCCGTCAACCATAAGGGTAAAGGGGCAGGGATCTTGTTGATCCACCCTGAGGGGATCTACTTCCAGCTGCTGTAAAAATCAATTATCCGGTCACTAACAACATGGCAGAATACGAAGCCTGCATCCTGGGACTTGAAATGGCATTAGAATTGCAAGTGGAGGAGTTAGAGGTTTTGGCGATTCTAATCTCGTTATTTCGCAAGTCAATCAGACTTGGGAGATCAGAGAAGAACGATTGATCCCCTACCATGACTACCTTTCATACTTGATCACCTGCTTTCGAAATGTGACTTTCAAGCACGTGAACCGGAGCCAGAACATCTTTGCTGACTCTTTAGCCCTTGGCTTCAGTAGTCAAGTACCAACCGGTTCACTATACTTCCCCTTGTGGATAACCATGACTAATGCACCCTCGTTTGAGATTGGAGCCATCGAGACAGGGGAAGTCGAGGATGAGTGGTTTGTGGACATGAGAATTTCCTTAGAAGAGGAGAGTATCCGCCAGAAGCCACTAAGCAGGACCGCATCGCTAAGAAGAATGTCAAATCAGTACGTGGTCTGCGGAACCAGGGTCTACAAGAGAATGCCGACGGAGTCCAACACTTGTGTGTGACCCGAAAAGAGGCTGATAAGATCATCGAGGACGTCCACGAGGGAGTATGGGACCCATGCTGGAGGACATTCCCTATCCCGGAAAATCCTCAGGCTAGGGTACTACTGGACAACGATGGAAGCCGATTGTCACGAATTCGTGAAAAAGTGCGCCAAGTGTCAGACCCATGCTAACTTGCAACACCTGCCTCCTCTACCCCTAACAGCCATGGCGGCTCCTTGGCCGTTCTCTATATGGGGAATCGACATCATGGAGAAATCCACCCCAAAGCTTCAAATGGACACCGCTACATCCTTGTAGCGATAGATTATTTCAGCAAATGGGTAGAGGCACGGTCGTTGCGAACATCGGATCAAAGCAAGTTGCCCAGTTCATCGAGCGAGACATCATATGCCGATACGGGGTTCCATCAGAGTTCGTATCAGACAACGGTCCCCAATTTGACGGAGAGACACTATCCGGGTCATGGAAAAATACACATCCGTTACCACAGATCATCCCATACAGACCTCAGACTAACGGAGCGGTCGAAGCCGCCAACAAAGCCGTAAAAAGCGCACTGGCAAAAATGGTTGAAACGTACAGAGATTGGCCGGAAAAGCTACACTATGCTCTCTGGGGTTACCGCACTACTGTCAGAACTGCAACGGAGCCACCCCGTATTCCTTGGTGTATGGGTCAGAATGGTTTTGCCAATCGAGCTTGAAATTCCAACCTTCGGGTCACTAACGAACTGAAAATTGCTGAAAGTGACTGGTTGCAACAGCGCTATGACAGTCTTGCCCTCTTGTGAGAAAACGCCTCAGGCATTATATCACATCCAGGGTTACCAGAAGAGAATGGCTAGATCATTCAACAAAAGGGTCAAAGAACGAAACATCCAAGTGGGCGATCTCGTCCTAAAAGAGCTGAGGAAAGATTTACCAGACCCACGAGGGAAGTTCAGACCAAACTGGGTGGGCCCTTATCTGGTCAAAGAGATAACCCCTCATGGTGCTGTATTACTCACAGATTTGGACGGGAAGAATTTCAAAGCCTTGTCAATCTTGACCGGCTGAAACGATATTATGTCTGAACCGTCATAAAAACCCAAAAAAAACAAAACACACGCATTCATTCAAAAATCCAAAAATGCACCCACAAAAATGCATCCACAAAAAAAAGTGCATCCACAAAAATGCATCAAAAAAAGTGCATCCACACAAAAGTATCATTATCATCTGCATTAGGTTTAGCTTAATTGCATTATTTGCATTGCATATCCCTAGTGTCGAGGTGCATCTCGATCTTTAATTCTAGGAAAGTCACATAAGTCATCAAAGGCCGCCGAACTCTTGTATCATTTTCCCCGAAGAGGTCTTGAAAGGATCTCTAACCTCCCGTGAGAGTTGAGTGCATGAGAGAAACACAGAGCGTGCAAAACCCAGAGCGCTTGATGCATTTAAATTTCAAACACCATGTGAGGATCCCCTTCACGGAACTAAATATTGATGAGAAAAGCGCGTTACCATTCATGTCAAAATTTGGAATAGTAGAGGAAACAATTATCTGTCGATAGGGATGACGAGGCACCTAGGATCGAAGAAAACCTCCACAAGGCCAAAAGCCCTATTGACCCTGAAAACGATCCCTTAGTGAACCCCGCTGAGCCTTTCATTGAGAATCTTTTGAAAACAGCTCCACGATATACCACCCCACATCACACAACCATTCACCCCTGCAAAGAGAGGATAAAAGAGCTGGAGCCATGATTCTTCCCCACCATTTAAAGCATGGAAGAAAGCTTGAAAGAGATACCCAAAGAGGATAAAAACGAGAGAAGCGGAGCACAAAACGCTCAAAATAAAAGAGGAAATGAAAGTCTCACACCACTCGATGCCTCCACACTTGATAAATAGATGAGACCAGAAATGTCAACACGAAGAAATGCAAATAGACTACTCAAAGAAAGTAGCAAACCAAAAATGAGAGCATATAATAATCCGCACAAATGAAAGAGTCCAAAATCACTCCATCCATGGCGAAGGTGAAGCATATCCTCCGTTGCACCAAAGCTCCACAATCCTCAAACAAATCCTCCAGTCCCATGACATACCCTGCAGCCCCGTTATAACCCATCGAAAGACCTCCGACTTAGAGATGGTATTTGCTTGATTCGAAAGTACCAAATTGAAACATGAAAGGCCACAACGCGTCCGATCTTGTCAATACAATCGTGCACAAACGAGTGTCAAAGAGATCAGGAAGGTAGAGAAAAACGAGTGTTCATCACCCCGATTAAAGAAAGCCTAACTGACCTTAGAAAGGAAACGGAAAGGTATAAGAGATCCCGAGAGACCTCTTTTGGGTAGATTTTTCAAGAAAGAAGTGGCTCAGAAATGACTAATCTGACTTAACTAGAATTCTTGGCTGAGCTCACCTTGACACGACATCCTCGTTGCATTCAATCATATCAAAAAAAAATGCATGTAGAATAGATTTGCATCCATCGGTTCGGACATAATATCCTACACACGGAAAGAGAAGAATGAGTATGCTCTTTTAGAAGGGAAGCCACAGCACAGAGCCTGTCTCCTTCACCAACCGGCACGACACATTCTCGGAGACCGCACACCATCAAAACAAGGATCAAAAGTCTTCGGGCGCCGTTCAAAGAAATGCCCCGCAAGACATTCCCCTCACCACGAACTCCTCACTCGCCAAAATCATGAACTACGTAAGGTCTGATCTCAACAGGGAGTTGAGTACGTAGGCAACCCTCTCAGGGTGCGACCCCGTCCCAAATAAAAACCCCTCCTCCCTCGAACCAATGCCAGTGCCATCACTCTATGAAGAAACCCCCTCAATCGAGAGGATCATCTGGGCCATACCGGAGCCATCTCGGGGCACACGGAGCCATCTCAGGGGCCATAATCAAAGCCAAACCCAAACCATCCCAGAGTCGTTGCTCACAAGGGAGCCACAGATCAAACTGGAGCCATCCGATCATACCGGAGCCCTCGATCATCAAAGCCAAACCCATAACCATCCCAGAGTCGTTGCTCACAAGGGAGCACAGATCAAACTGGAGCCATCCGATCATACCGGAGCCCTCGGATCATATCGAACCCGAACCCATCAACCATCCCAGAGTCGTTGCTCACAAGGGATCACTATCAAGCCGGAGCCATCTCAAACTCTGAGCCAAGAGTCCTATAGGATCCCGAAACTACAGTGCACATCGGCGAGACTGTCAAAGCAAAGTCAAAACAAAAGTCCCACACTGGCAAAGCCAAGGGCAACATCTATCACATCCCTCACAGGAGCAACCGAAAAGCATTCCAATCCCAAATCAACCACTCAAAGCAGCGGGTTTCGTACAACCCCACAAAGTATCATAGGCTCGTCATAAGTCCTATGACTAGATGTCAAGAGGTCTAGTTGAGGCTCGTCATAAGTCCTCGTACTTTCAATTGCATTATAGGCTCGTCATAAGTCCTATAGCTAGATGTCAAGAGGTCTAGTTGAGGCTCGTCATAAGTCCTCGTGCACCCAATCAACCTAATTGTCAGTATCATAGGCTCGTCATAAGTCCTATGACTAGATGTCAAGAGGTCTAGTTGAGGCTCGTCATAAGTCCTCGTACTTTCAATTGCATTATAGGCTCGTCATAAGTCCTATAGCTAGATGTCAAGAGGTCTAGTTGAGGCTCGTCATAAGTCCTCGTGCACCCAATCAACCTAATGTCAGTATCATAGGCTCGTCATAAGTCCTATGACTAGATGTCAAGAGGTCTAGTTGAGGCTCGTCATAAGTCCTCGTACTTTCAATTGCATTATAGGCTCGTCATAAGTCCTATAGCTAGATGTCAAGAGGTCTAGTTGAGGCTCGTCATAAGTCCTCGTGCACCCAATCAACCTAATTGTCAGTATCATAGGCTCGTCATAAGTCCTATGACTAGATGTCAAGAGGTCTAGTTGAGGCTCGTCATAAGTCCTCGTACTTTCAATTGCATTATAGGCTCGTCATAAGTCCTATAGCTAGATGTCAAGAGGTCTAGTTGAGGCTCGTCATAAGTCCTCGTGCACCCAATCAACTAATTGTCAGTATCATAGGCTCGTCATAAGTCCTATGACTAGATGTCAAGAGGTCTAGTTGAGGCTCGTCATAAGTCCTCGTACTTTCAATTGCATTATAGGCTCGTCATAAGTCCTATAGCTAGATGTCAAGAGGTCTAGTTGAGGCTCGTCATAAGTCCTCGTGCACCCAATCAACTAATTGTCAGTATCATAGGCTCGTCATAAGTCCTATGACTAGATGTCAAGAGGTCTAGTTGAGGCTCGTCATAAGTCCTCGTACTTTCAATTGCATTATAGGCTCGTCATAAGTCCTATAGCTAGATGTCAAGAGGTCTAGTTGAGGCTCGTCATAAGTCCTCGTGCACCCAATCAACCTAATTGTCAGTATCATAGGCTCGTCATAAGTCCTATGACTAGATGTCAAGAGGTCTAGTTGAGGCTCGTCATAAGTCCTCGTACTTTCAATTGCATTATAGGCTCGTCATAAGTCCTCGTGCATCCCGCTGTCGTGTAATTTTTCCCCGTTGCATCCGTACAGTGTTCCATTTGCAACCGCATCTCGATGCACGCATAAAACCTCAGTGAGAATTTTTGGCGCCCCGTCAACCTTGATCCAATTCTGCAAGCCTTCTATTGCAGAATTGAATCAAGGGGAGCCATCTGTAGACACCAAAAATTCTCACCCGTTTTATTTTAAAACAAAAATTCGAACGGAGCATGCTTTCAGAAACAAGGCGGTCGTCCCCGTTTTCAACTAAAGGAATTTCTTTTTACCGGTATTTAGACCTCACATTCCTATGGAAAAGGAGCACGAGCTTTGTTGAAATCTGTGTTTAACTAACCTCATTTCGTATACACATTTTGTTGGTTTTTAAAACGTTCCACGAAAGACATTTCCCCTTGTTTTGCCCCAGCTCGTAACATAACCCTTATCTTATTTCCTCGCATCTGTATACCGAATGCGGTGGTAGCCCGGTGGTCAGGTATTCAGGGAGGAAGCCAATGATATGAGTTCGAATCGGGCGGGAGCATCCCTCCCCTTTTATTTTTTTTGTTTTGTGTTTGCCACATGCTTGGACCAGGCCCAGTCTCCTCTCATTTTGGCCCGTCTTTCTTACTCAAAAAAGCCCATCTGGTGGCATCTCTCGGTTATAAAAAACATTTCCTTAAAAACCCTACTGTGCAGAGAAGGAGAATCGACACAGATCCCCGGACATTCTCATTTTGAAAGAATAGAAACGTCTCCAATTTTCTTCGGTCTCCTTCCTCTCGAGCCCGACTGTCTCTTCGTCATCCTCCTTCACCGGGAAGTTCATCTCCCTCCTTAAACCCTTCTTCCGACAGCACGCTATCCCACCGGAATTCGGGTGTAACCAGTCACTCCACCGTCGACAGCGTAAGTTGGTTTCATCACCCTTGCTCTCAAAATCTCTCCAATGTCAGTAATCTCCGTTTCGTTCTTCTCGTCTGGACATTTCTAGTTCATCTTGCCCGAGGGCTCAGTTCGATGACGACAAAGGGTTAGGGTTCGGTCGAGAAAATCTTTTCCGACTCGAAACCCGCCTCTATTTCTCATTACAACTTTCCTTCTCCTTTCGGTAAACCCAGAAACAGGCCTCGAACCGTTTGTTTCGCAGGTCCCTGGCTTCAGAGGGAAAACACTTAAGTCCAATCTCAAATTCATACCCGTTTTTGTTGCTTTCTCTTCGTTTTCTTCTTGGATTTCTACATGCGTTTGATCGCCGGGATGGATGTAAGTTCGGTAATCATCCCGACTATAACTTTCATCCACCCTCGGCTTGCGGCTATTCATGCCGTGCGTCATTTGTAATCTGTTTGGTAAACGGGGTTTTATTGTCGCATTAAGAGTGGTGTTTATGACCTGGTATGGACATTGTGGTCCACGAACAGGTTGAAGATGCATCTTTAACGTTAAACTTTCATGCATCCGCATTCGAACTGCCCAGAGATTACCACTTTTATGATACTGATAAAACTGGTCACATCCAGTCATAACTCCATCTATTTCCTCTCGTTATTCTGGTTGGGATCATGAACTGGTCCATCTCCGGTTGCGTCCTGGTCTGCTCTCATGATATTTCGGCTCGATCTAGAACACGGCAAATGTGTTTGTTTGGGGGTTGGTGTTGTCCCTTTCGATTATCTGTTGGGCTGATGTTTGGTTTAGTCTCTGTTTGTCTCGGTACATTTGCAGGAAACCTTACACACTCTTTCGGTATAAAGTTCTAACTCTCGATATCTGTTGTCTATCTCCTGATGTTGATGCCGTGATGGAATGTCTGTTTTGCTTCTGGGAATACTTAGTCTATAAAGAACCAACTGCTCTCAGTATTTGGATATTTGCTTGACTGCATTCTTTGGTCCGATTTGACTCTACTACTGCAACTTATCTGTTGTTTGAAATACTTGCCACCGAGTTAGGTCCTGAGATTTTGGTTCACAGTTCTAGGAGAGTGGAAGGGAATTCATATAAGAATCTAGGTCAAAACCCCCCTGTTGTTTGCCTGATAATCGTTGAAAAAGTATTAATCTGTCACACCTTTCAGTTCAGGTAGTATTTCGGGAGATGAATTCATTCACCAATTTCAAAGCAGAAAACTATTAGGGGTTTAGTTTTTTTTTTGCTTCATGATAAACCCATGCTGTCTCGCTTTCGGTAGATATGATATTATATTAGAAGGTTGTGTTTGGATAAAGCATGCTGTTACAGGGATACAGGGAACTAAATCAACAGTAGGGTAGTAATCCAGCTTAAAACCACCTTTCCTGTTGTGCAGTAAGAGAAAAAGAAGAAGAAGAAATGGCTGCTGGTTTTATATTAAGAGTGCGATGAAGGCCTTGAGTGTTTCTTATTTGTTTATCTTCAATGTGCTCACCTAGGAATTGTCTAATACTAGTTCAAGAATAAAAAACTTTCTCTGATTTTCATCAATGAGCTGTGTCAATGAGCGGTGAACCGAAGTAAAAAATCAGATTGAGTGCTTAAGTTTTGGTTGATTCTCTTCTAAGCTCTTGGCTGGGTTTCTACCCTATTTTGTTATCTGGAATTAAACTAATCCTATCTCCCATGCGCCTGTATCCTGTGATGTGTGATTGCTTGCTTGCTGTACACATTCATGCTTACTGTTCATCCCCTGAAATATCAATTCGCTCCTTGCTGTTTGCTGTACTTAAGCCCTATTATTTCCTTTAGGACCCTTTAAGCTGACAGAAAAGTTAGGATGATTTGTTGCCCCACACCTAACGGGTCTCTCATTCGTTTCGTGGGACAACAACCTCCTATAACTTCAAAAATACTCAAACCAACCTTATGTATATAAGGACAAAAAAACTTCAAAAAACAAGCCCTTAAGGCTAATCTAGGAGGGTTTAGATGTGAAACCACCCCATGCCTAACGGGTCTCTCATTCGTTTTATGGGGGTGGAATCCTCTTTACCCTCAACACCCTTAATCAAGATTAATTGGTTAATAAACCTTATTATTCCTATTGATCCAAGACTCTCCTCTCTGATCACCAGCTCAATTAAAGGAAAAGGGCCCAACTAGGGTTGTCTCTCAGTTTTCTCATCTTTTAATTCCAAACCCTCCCTCTGTTTTAACTAAAAAAAAAACTGTTGCTGGCCCATCTCCAAGGGGCCAAACCGGCCCAAAGTCCTATTCCCAACCAAGTCCAAACCCCTTGATCCGGTCCCAAAAATCAAATTCCCTAACTCACAAGCCTGGCCCAAAATTCTACCATCTCGTCCCAGAGTCTAAACCTGAAACCCAAGGCCCAATACCACGTCATCTGACCCGGCCAATTCCACATAACCCTGTCCAAACTCTCGGCCCAAAAGCCTAAGTCCGGTCCATTGGTCCGATTCGGATCATTAGCCCAAGACCCAAACTAGAAACCCAAAAACCCGTGGCCCACGGCCCAAAAATAAACCCAAACCCATAGCCTAAACCCGGCCCAAAACCCAGAAAACCCACGGCCCAAAATGAGTCCAAACCCGCGGCCCAAACTCATATTCAAATCCGCGGCCCAAACCTACATCCCAACCCGTGGCCCACGGCCCAAAGATAAACCCAAACCCATAGCCAAACCGGCCCAAAACCCAGAAAACCCACGGCCCAAAATGAGTCCAAAACCCGCGGCCCAAACTCATATCCAAATCCGCGGCCCAAAACCTACATCCCAAACCCGTGGCCTACGGCCCAAATCCAAAGCCCAAACCGAAGCCTACAACCCAGCTCCCCAAGGCCCAAACCCACGGCCCAATATCATATGATGTGGCCCAACGACCCATTCAATCCGGCCCAGATTCCGAAACTCGGCCCAAAGGCCCAAAGACACATCCGGCCCGGCCCATGTTTTTCAAAAGTCCATTGACTAAGTCTAAACCTCTTAATCCAATCCAAAAGTCAAGCCCTCAACTCACAAGTCCAGTCCAAAAAAAAAAACCTCACCATTTCAACCCAAAACCAAGGCACAATCAGGCCCAAAAACTGAAGCCCAAAATCCACGCCCAAAATCTACAGCCCAAACCCACAGCCCAAACCCGAAGCCAACAAGGCCCAAACTCAATATCACATGACCCGACCCAACGACACATTCAATTCAGCCCAAGCCGACTCGGCCCGAGTCCATATCTCGATCCAAGTCCAACCTCGACCCAAAACCATCTCAGCCCAACAAACCCTTTCGGCCCAACCCTACACCTCGGTCCAGGACTCAAAACCCACGGCCGCTATGCCACATTCAACTTGGCCCAATCCGAAACTCAACCCAAGCCCACGTCCCACAATCCAAGTCCAAAGCCATGGCTCAAGGCCAAAATCCAAAGATCAAGCCCAAGGCCCAAGTCCAAACCCCATGGCCCATAATCCAAAATAGACATAAGTCCACAAAATCAATCAAGCATAAGCCCACAAAAATCAAGTTAAGTCCACAAGAATTATGCCTTGACCCAATCATTAACCAAACCCGAACATTGACCCGGTTCATCTTCCAATACAAGTCAAACCAAATCAATTCCAACACTGTTTCAGACCCGACTCCTTTCAATTCACTTTCAACTGTAAATTCCTTTCAAAATCCAAAAACCAAGAAAGAATTTCAAACCATCACTTTATTCAAAAAGAAACTATTTTTGTGGAATTCAAAGGAAAAACTCTTCTCACATCGCAGAAAACAAACTCTTCTCTATTGCAGAAAGTTCTTCTCACATATACAGAAAGTTTTCTCCTAAAAACCTTCTCAAAATTAGTGTTTTTCGTCGAGATTCCGAACAACTTCAAACACTTTCCATTTCAGTTTTCAAACTAAAAATAGGCCGTTTTCGGGGAGCATGTAATGTCTAACACTTTCAAAGAGCGTTTTCTTCCTTGTTAGACATCACTGTCTCTCTTCCAAATAAAAATCCGAGGCGGGGCGCTGGGGTCATAACCTCCCTTGTCGCAGTCTGGATCTCTTTAGGCGGGGCATTAAGGTGACAAATCTCCCCTAATTGCAGCCTATATTTTACGAGGCGGGGTGCTAGGGAAGTAACGACCTTCCTAGTTGCAGCCGGGATTTTAGAATCGTCTAACTCCCTTCCGCTCGATTTCAATGTTTTCGGTTTTTAATGTTTTAAAACCCAGGAGTTAGAGACGTTATTAGGGTTCGACCGGGAACATCTCATTCATGGTGTTTCTCTCTGAATCCTATTCTTCGACATAAATTCATTGCCCCATCTTTCGAGCCTCGGCACTTTCCATTAATAAAGTGTCGTGTTCGAGGGGGTACATAGGGTAATCCCTTGGGATTATCCGCCCTTTTACAATAAAAAAAAATGATTTTTCTGTCTTAAAACTTTAAGAGAGACAATTCTGAGTAAAACCAATCCAACATTTCCATTAGAGCACTAGGACCCATAAGCACTTCTTAATCCTCCTCTGAACCAACTCTAAGTCACCTAGGACTTCCAATTCCTGAAGACTCCCAGAAACTTGAAACATCTTCAGAACCCGAACACCTATAAACCAAATATCCTCTTTCACATTCCACCAACACTTTTGACTTCCTAAAACACCTCAAGATTTGACCGCCCTAAAATCCAAACTTATAAACAAAAAAACTCCTCAATTCCATCAAATGATCCAAACGCCTCTTTACTAAAGATGACTAAAATGCCCCTTTACTCCTCAAAACTCCCATCATCTTAATCCCGTGCAGGCCCAAAAACAACCTCCAAATCTATCAGAGCAATTAAAACCTCTCAAACACCTCAACCAGACCAACTCCAATACCAGCCTATCCTCAACTCTTCGAAATCATCCTCACTCCTCATTTGATCCTATCCTTTGGCTTTAACTGAATCTCTCTAATAAGGTTTTGAAAGAAGGCAATCCCGACAATTGGAGACCGAGGTTTCCTCGGGCACCAATCCGAAGTCGTGGTCGTTGACTTCTAAGGGGTGTTACCCAGTGCGAACCCACACAGAATCTCTAGTATGATCAGATAAGTCTCTATCCATAGGCAACACATCATCAGAGTCAACCAACGGTTCTTAGAACCCTCCTTCCCTTCCTTCCTAGTATCTTAGGTCAAACTAGGTGGCGACTCTAGTCATGTCCGCCCTTAAGGCATAAGTCCGCGTGGAGCCCATTGAGAGCGGGTGTAGTGCACACTTGCACTCCCCTTTATGCTTTCTGGGAAAGACGGACGATTTAGTAGGTATTTGAGGGATGCCAAGAATAACGGGTTTTCACCCTCCACAGAATGGCATTTCTTAGGATCTAGGCTTTTCAGTCAAGAACCATGTTTAGATAGACCCCCTCATACCGAAAAAATCACCCTCCACAGGTTACAAGTTCAAAAACGGTTAACCTGGTACGTGAACAGTGATCTGATACGTGTACCTCTTCCTGGAAAAAGTAATTACTAACGGTAACTTTTAATTCACTTTGTACCGGATGCAGTAACCTGGTACGTGAACAGTGACCTGGTACGTGTACCTCTTCCTGGCAAAAGTAATTACCAACAGTAACTTTTAATTCACTTTGTACCGGATGCAGTAACCTGGTACGTGAACAGTGACCGGTACATGTATCTCTTCCTGGCAAAAGTAATTACCAACGGTAACTTTTAATTCACTTTGTACCGGATGGCCTGCGGTACATGAACAGTGACCTGGTACGTGTACTCTTTGGCAAAAGTAATTACCAACGGTAACTTTTAATTCACTTTGTACCGGATGCAGTAACCTGGTACGTGAACAGTGACCTGGTACGTGTACCTCTTCCTGGCAAAAGTAATTACCAACGGTAACTTTTAATTCACTTTGTACCGGATGCAGTAACCTGGTACGTGAACAGTGATCTGGTACGTGTACCTATTCCTGGCAAAAGTAATTACCAACGGTAACTTTTAATTCACTTTGTACCGGATGCAGTCCTACGATACGTGAACAGTGACCCGGTACATGTACCTCTTCCTGGCAAAAGTAATTACCAACGGTAACTTTTAATTCACTTTGTACCGGATGTAGTAACCTGGTACGTGAACAGTGACCTGGTACGTGTACCTCTTCCTAGCAAAAGTAATTACTAACGGTAACTTTTAAGCTCAGAACAGTGGTCTTTTGAATCTTGATAGTCTCTCCATCCACTAATGTAATAACTCAGAAGTGGTATTTTGTACTCACAACTCAGATCCAATAGCTTCGTGATGTTCTCTTCGTTATGATCATCATCCAAAATGACCATACTTGGAACAGAAAGATGTAGCAAGAACTGTTTCTCCTCATCAGCATATAGCATACCAACATTAATCATACCTTTTGTCCCACCACTCTTTAACTGCCCCCTACAGTCGGGATTCAAACTATCTTTACTCCAGTTGATGCAAACGACCACATCCTGATCATTAGATCTTTTGCACAACACTCAACAGACCACCAATGCACCTAGTAAATGCCTCACTGATCATCTCTATAGATTCGATAAACAAAAAGTCCCCTCCGCCGCATTAGCCAATCCATGCAGAAGATCCTGTGTTATCAGGTCGTGCCTTAAGCAAGCACCAAAAATAATAATAATAGTATCTAACTTTTATACCACAAATAGACGTCGTCCTGCTCCATGTCACCGTTTTAACCTTACTTTTCTCAGTAGCCGTTGAACTAGCCGTTGGACATGTCAGTGACCGTTACTCAAATATTATAAAAGAGGGTATTAGTGTCCCAACATACTCATTCCTTACCTTGTGCTCTCAGAATCTGTCTAATTACATCTTGCGTGAACTCTTCATACCTTACCTCCCATTTTGCTCTCAAAATCAAATGGAGTTTCCTTTCTATTTGCACATTAATTATGTAGCTACTTTTGGTCGTCATGAGCACAATTTGATAGAAGAATGGGGCACAGACGCGTAGAAGTTACATACTATATCCTAGTAATCTCGTGATCTACAACGACGAGTAATTCGAGCACTATAGTCCCTCCTTGGCAGAATAAACATAACAACAATGGTGTATTTGGGGCTGGAGGGCGACTACGAGTGGACTTTTATTCATGTACGAAATGATACATCAGTTCGCCGATGATGGAGAATTATATGGAGTATAATGATTTCATCGCTCATATTCCAATTACTTGTTATTTATGATCCTATTGAGCCCGATGATGATGATTTTCAACACCAAGAACCAATTTATGAGATGCGACGTAATGTAATAGCACAGGGAATAGAGAGACAAGGTCAGGAAATAATTAGGTTATTGGTTATTGCGTAATTGATTGTTAGTTCTCGTGCTAGTAACCTTAGGTTTGTAATGAATGATCCATATGTTAGTAACCTTTGGACGTGGAATAAACGTGTTGTTTACTTTTCTGGATTTATAATCTTGGTAGATGTTTGGACGTGGAATAAACGTGTTGTTATACTTTTTCGGGATTATAATCTTTGGTACATGTTTGGACGTGGAATAAACGTGTTGTTATACTTTTTGGATTTATAATCTTTGGTATGAGTTAGATAGTTATTCACTTTCAATTCTGTGATTCATAGGATTTGAATTCTGGGACTTTTGTTAGGAATTTCTACATTTTGATATATTTCATTTCTCGTGACATATACATTAGGTTTGTTCGCTTGGTATATGTTACCGATTCTT
This sequence comes from Limonium bicolor, assembly GCA_023374045.1. Taxonomy (NCBI): domain Eukaryota; kingdom Viridiplantae; phylum Streptophyta; class Magnoliopsida; order Caryophyllales; family Plumbaginaceae; genus Limonium; species Limonium bicolor. Next base: position 64,928,226 of record CM041783.1, read on the forward strand.
ATGAGTGTGTTGATGCATGTGAAGTATCCTCCGAAAGCAGACTGCATTAACCAGGTTCAATAACGACAATACAAGATTCTTTTCCTACTCGATACACGTGCTTGCTCTCCAATCATCAAGCTACAATCTTGCTGATTTAAAAGCTCTACAGAAGATTAAAATAATACTAAGAAAGAAAAAAATGAATGTTTTCAGTTTATATACCCGATGCTGGTTTACAATGAAGAGCAACAGAAACGATGCATTTCTAGATTTTTTGGCATAGTCTCTGTTTTCCTTCTCTCCACCGGTTCTAAGAACCTCCACAAAATCAACCAAAAGATCATCAATAAGGTCACCAGCAATTTAGTGATAATTCCACCATCACCAAGTCCACTAGAAAAAAACTACATCCACACAAATTGTACTAGAGTCTATTACACCAAGTAAAAATAAAAGACAACAAATAGTTCCAAGATGTTACTAAAGTTTATTACATCTAAATCCTAGATGAGAACCACTAGGGTGCACCATGCTAGCGCTGGTAACTATCCCATATGTATAAAGAGATGAACACATCCTCAAGACCATGAGTTGTAGCCCTTTGTTCATCTTCTGGCATCCCCTGACAATAATATGACCAGTCCCATGCACGGTTCTCTTGATAGTATGGACGTGCAAGCTCACTTGCCTCAGACAGTAGCTGCAACATAGTTGGTCAGGTAAGTATACATAAAAAATAAAAAGTGATATCTCATGAAGTACTGTAAAAATATGACTTACTAGACAGGGATCTGGACAATGAACCAGTGTGGTCTCATAACTCTCAGGGTTTAGGATCTTCGGGTGTGTGTGCTTGGTGTACCAATTTAGGTAGAGTGGGTCGCAAGCATGCAACCGCGCATTTGTACACTCATACCCTGGAACCAGCACTTTAGGTGTGTTATCCCACACACTATACATGGGGGGGGGGGGTATACACAGGTGTATGGTTGGTTTTTTCCTCTTTTTTCAGACCTTGGGTTGGGTCTAATAGGAGGTTCAGGGATACCCTGAATGTACCCAAACTGGCGTAGACAACGCCCTGGCATGTACGGCTCATTCAACCCCATAATCTGTATGGTACCTCTGTACCATGTACGCCCTCCATGAACATTAACATTATCCCAACCGTAGGGCAACAAATCAATCTGCAATGTGATAATAGTAAAATGTAACCAACAACGAAAGACAAAAATAATAATGGTTCAATGTGTTAGCAACTACAAACACTTACATTTAGAGCAGTCAAAGCATCTAGATGCTCACGATAGCCTTGCAGTGAACGGTGATCATGAACTTGAGAGTTAGATCTCACCCATCTTAGAGCCCAAGGTCTGTCATCATTAGCACGCCAGTCTAGGCTAATTGCTGGTCTTAATGTAGGGAAGTACGCATAAATCCAGCACTGTGCATATAAAAACAATAGAATGATTAAGCAGTACCAATTATTAATACCCAGTGAGTTATCATATACTAGATGCACATTAGGGCACATACCTCAAGTAATGTCATAGAACCACCTATTCCACTGGAGCCGGCACGAGAGGCTATCCTTAGCTGGCGATATAACCATGCAAGAGTACCAGCTCCCCATGCATATTTATGAAGCTTTGTAGCTTTCTTCATGGGAGCTACTAACCAAAACAGCTGTGGGCTCAGACGACCATTTGATTTTCCAGCTAATATGGTTGTACCGATCAGATGATACAACCAACCACATGCCTGCTTCATTGGCTCTTCATGTTCATCCCTACAGTGCTGCAACAAGCTCGTAATCGATACAACACCGGTATTCCACAGTGTCTCTGTCATAGTCTGAACATCTCCCCCAAAATTAAGACAATCAGCCATTACCTCCTTCAACTCAGGGGTGGATGACTCCCCTAGCAATGGACGACCAACGATGGGGATTTGCAGTATCATCCACACATCATGCAGGGTAATCGTCATCTCACCGAATGACATATGGAATGAGTTTGTATCAGGCTGCCACCTCTCCACAAAAGCACTGATGAGGGACATATTGTTGTATGGCATCGTAATATCCTGTAGGTGCTGTATACCAGAATACTTAAGCATGTTCCTTGCTCTTTTGCAGGAAACTTGATCTTTTGGCCAGCTAGTAAGCATCACCTTACGGGATTTGAAACTCAAAACCCCACGATCCTACATAATGACCAATATTTAACACTCACAAAACGTAGTATGATTTAAATGATCAAATACAGGAGAAGATAGAGAACATACCTTAGTCAAGGACCATAAGTCAAGCGCTACATGACCCCCGAAGCTAGTGATAACACTAGTGAGTAGTGGACCGCCAGGAACTGGCACCTCTGTCAACTTCCAAGAGGTAGGAATGACTGGAACCATCGCTAGCGCTGCATCCTCGTCAGTATCATCCTCTTGATCCATGACATCATCATCTTCATCATTCTCCTCCCTATCCACGTTGGGTGAGTCCTCATCATCATCAGCCCCACCATCGTCATCAACATGTGGCGAACACTCGGTCATCACATGGTCCTCATCAGCACGGGCGGGTGATGGGCGTGGTAGATGTGATGAACTACCACCGTCTGACGTATGAGCTTCTAAGGGAGCAATCTGGTGGCTTCCTTTGCCCGAGATGTTGTAGCTAGCTCTGTGCAGTGTTCTTTCAGACTAAACACTACTGGATGATGACAACACTGGCATGCGTCTCTTCGGTATATGATCGTACATTGCCGAGTCATCCATCGCTTCCCTTGGTGGTGCAGGTATCTGAAACGCCGGGTCGTTGACAGATTGACCTGGATGGAACGATGAATGATGTGCTGCTTCCAGGGGGGCAGGATTACCGCCCTTCACCAGAGCTCGTGCACGACGGTACGAGGGTCATAGGCTGCTCCGTACCCCGTCTTTCTTCTTCTTCTTCGAGTATACATGTTGCACTGTTTTTTCAGTCGATCCATCACTGCATATGAATATCACACAGTTATAATGCATTCATAACATTAAAAGCAATTTTAAAAAATATAGGGTAGAACCCTATGTTGCTCGATCAGTCAACACTTCAAAAAAAATTCAAACAGTTATAATTCATTCATAATATCAAACAGTTATAATTCATTCATAATATTAATACAACATAAAAAATTAAAAACAAATATAGGGTAGAGCCCTATTGTTGCTATGGTCAACATTTCAAAAAAAATATTCAAACATTTATAAATCATTCACAATATTAAATTCAAACAAAAAATTTTAAAAAAAAACTGGAGGTCGAGCCGCGTAGGGGCTCTACTCCTCCCGGGCGAGCCGCGCAGCGCCTCTCCTCCTCCGGCGTCGAGCCGCCCTCCTGCTCGCCTCCGTCCACCGCGAGCTCCCTACGGACTCGCCTGCTTCCCAGTCGAGTCAGCCTCCTGCTCGTTTCCACGGCCTGACGCGCGCACATACACACCGAGCCGCAGCGGAACTCGTCCGCTTCCCACCCGAGCAGCTCACCTGCTCGCCGTCTTCGTAGAGCCGCCCTCCTGCTTCGCCTCCGTCCAAATCGAGCCAACAGAGCTCGCCTAGTTTTTTTTTCAAAATTTTCATGCTAATTTCGAATGTTTCATGCTAGATCTAGCTCAATTGATGTTAAATTTCAAAAAACTAACAGCAAATTCTAAGGACACCCAATCTATAAGTTCGAAAAAAATTTCAAAAAATCACCTGAAAATTTTTTCGGTGGTGGTGTCGGTGGTCCGGTGGTGGTCGTGGCGGCTCCAGCGGTGGCTCCGGTGGCGGCTCTGGCAGCAGAAAAGAGGATCAGATGGAAGAGAGAGAGAGAGGAGAGAGAGTGAGTAAGAGAAAATGAAAAAAAAATAAGGAGGTTAGGCTACATATAGTCAGAGCGTTTTTTACCCGAAATTGACGTTTTGAACTATAATTTCAGTACGACCTTCTGAAAGTGTAACAATGCTTGTAATGTAGTCAAACGCAACGTAAAATGTCTTTAACTTACGTGGAGTCGCAATTATAACCTTAAAAACGAATTAACAAGGGTTAATGTCGTTTATTACAATTAAATCCCTTTTCACCTGAAATTGGCATTTTTAACTACAAATTCAATACGACATTCTGAATATGTACCAATGTTTGTAATTTAGTCAAACATAACATAAAATTTTGTTTTATTACGTGGAGTCAAAATTATAACATACAAACGTAATAAATATGGGTTTATCGTCTTTGTTACAATTAGAGCGTTTTTTGCAGTTTACGCTAAACAAATGATTTTTCAAAAAAAAAACAAAAATTACAACACGACATCATTACATCTTTACAACATCTATATGATTTAAAAAAAATTTGTACTGCGGTGATTAGTAATTTTGTACTGCAAATAGCAACCCAGTTTGTTTAATGGGTGAAAATTTTTGGTGTCTACAAATAGTAACTAAAAATTTCCCAAATTCAAATAACATGAAATAATAGTGGCCCAAAATTATACCAAACCTAAATAACTTAAATAAATATGACAAAAAAAACTTTATTAACTAAATTATATAAGAATAAAAGCCAAAATATGCATTGTATTCACTTTTAGTAATCTAGATGTAGAACTATGGTATATATTTATTTAATAATATTAAGAAATAACCAAAACCTGATTCTACCCGAAAATGTTACAACCTGAACCCGATTAACTCAAACCCCAATGACCCAAATATGAAATGACCTGAAAATTTGAATGACCCGAATGAATATTGACTAGAAATGACATGACCCAAAACCTGAACGGATAGCCAGTTTGACAGGTCTAGGCTCCGCTGTATGCGCTCTAAGGTCTTCATCAATGACTCTTCATTATTCATTTCTTTTTATGAAATTACACCGCCCAAGAACTAGCTCTGATACTTTTTGATAAGATTTAAGTAGATCAGGATAGTAATGATAAGAATTGGGAAGAACAAGGTATAAAGAACAATAAAATTCTCCCTACCGAATTATCCTCATAGAGGCCTAAACATTTCAACTCATCGATGCCCTCAACCCTAATTACCTACCGTCTATTTACACACTTATATTTTCCACAATACAATCCCTACATTAATGATAATTACTAGCAACAATATTAAGCCTCATTAATGACTCTCACTACATTAATGATAATATCCACAATATCGTCTCTCATTAATAATAAATAATAATCAAAATCCCCACCATATCCAATCTTCTTTATTGCCATTCTCAATGTACTCTTTTTCATGAACTTAACAAAACTTATCAACTTTTAATGCTTGAACGGATTTTTTTCAAAGAAAAGGGTTTGTTTTCTGAAAAAGAAAAGAGACAATTTTTTCTCATCAATCCGTACTTAGCGCACTTCATCACTATCCACTAGGGTAACTGCTGAAAATTTGACCAATACACTGTTGGTTCAGTGGTGATTAAGACTGAAATTGGTGAGTCGAACCACGGTTCGATCCCCCACAATAGCTATTTGAAAAGGACTGAAACCTATTCACCCAGAGCTGATTCCACGATCTGAATGTAGGATGAACCGGAACTACTAAAAATTTTTGCTACAAACACACATGGTCTTTGAATGTAGGACGAAAAAACTGAATTAACTCATGATCTTTGAAAATTTGCTACAAATACACATGGTCTTTGAAACAGAGTATGGTGTTAGGTAACCGAATTAACTGAATTTAATACTAAATGTTTTAACCGATAACCATTTTTTATATTACACTCAATAATCATTAAACCGCCCCTAACCAAATTTTTTGAATAACCGAAATAACCAAACTTTCTAAAATAACCGAAATATCATTCTTTTTTAATTAACTGAAATAAAGTTTGAATTTCAATATCACCAAAGTGTATCAAATCTAAAAAGAATGCGGTTATTTCAATTAAGAATAGGGTCATTTCCGATAACCAAAATAACATTCTCACCCGGTGAGGACGCTCAATCACCTTTTCCTACAAATACAAACTCCACCAAAAATTCCGCGTTATCTTCATTTGCATATATTGCTAGTGTTGTTCCAAGGCAAGTACACACTCTCCTCTCTTCTACTTACAGCTGCGGGCTGCCGCTGCTTGTCTAAGTGTAGGGCTCTGAGTCTCTCCTTCTGCTTTGCAAATCGCTACATATCTATTGCTTGCTGAACGATAGATTTTGTATTATAATACTAGTCTGATATGGAATTTCGTATTATAAGAACTTTCTTATCTTGTTGAATTGGGAAATACGAACTTGCCATTCCAAGTTTCAATAGCCAATTTAGCTGGTAATTAGTTCGGAGGTTACGGATTCATTAGGTAAAGCTTCAATATTGAGTAGCTTGTAGTCTCGCCATCCCACTGAAAAATATTCAGTCGAAGAAAAATTTTAGTTGCTTGTAGTCTCGCGAGTGCAATCCCAAAAATACAACGATGTCTGACAATACTTGAGCGGGATTCAACTTGAGTAAAACGAAAAGGAAAAAGTCTATTAATGAGGATGGTCGCAAACCTTCTATCCAAGGATTCCCTTCGGTTTCTGACTGCTACTGCTTACCTGATGATGAGATCATATCTCGCACAGCAAAGCATGAGTAGATTAACATAAGCCGAAGCTACATGGGTATGTTGAATATATATGGTAATTCGGCACATTGTAACTTGGGGATGCTGCATCTCTGCATTAAAGATTGAGAGTTTATGACATGAAAGTGTCTGTATAGTAGAACCTGCAGGTGCCCAATGGGTGTATTAGATCTACTTTCTTATCCATAACCCTTTGCAAAATTTCACTCTATTGTAGCCAGACTACCGTACTCTTATTTATTGTTCTTCGTTTAAAATCTTACTCTTAACTTTCTTTACCTGTTAACTCCCTCGCGATTGTTTATTGGGTTTATTAGATCTTGATTTTCTTATCCTTGACTATTTTTTTGGTTCCTTATCTGTTTTTGACGGACATATATATTTTATCTGCTCCTTCAGTGACGTCATATGTTATTGGGCTTAGTGATGAATGTATGATGCTGATGCCTATTAATGATGGTAATAATTATTGATTCTCCCACTGGTGTGTTTGCTGAACTTCTTGGTGTAGTACTTGGCATTTCTTCAGAGCTGAAATGGTATTTGTTTTAAGATTGGGTGCTTCCGTGTGCTACATTTGCACTTTTCGAGTCACCAATGAATATGTTTATTGTGAATGTCTCTATAAGATCTGTTAGATTTTTCTACGAATGAAATGTAAGGTTTGTCATAGTATGATCTCATTGATTGGTTTGATTCTTTCCAAAACTCATTTTTCACACAAGTTTATGTTGTCTCTTGAGAGTGTCATCGTGATAGTTCTATTTATTGGGGTTTGCTTTATGTATTCATAAAACGTGAATTTTCTTTGGCAGATTTCCATATCAGAGATTTTAGTTTTAAGATGGGTTCTGGCTTTGTTGAATGGAGCAGTCTTCCTAGAGATATTTTGTCCTCCATAGCCAATCTTCTCAATCCTGACAGTGATCATCACCGCATCCGTGCTGTGTGCTCTGCATGGCGATCCAGCCTAAATCATCTGGCACCTGTCTCTCCTAAGCTTAGTTTTCCGATTGAAGTCCCTCATCCAGTCAAATCCAACGATTTCTGGTTCTGGAACCATGATCTGCCATGCCGCTTTCTTCTGAATGAATACATTGTCTACCGTCTTTCTCCAATCGGCGGCAGTAGCAGCAATAGAAAAAGTTGTAGTGCTGATGGCTGGATGATTAAGGTTTCGAAAACCTACTGTGACTCAACGAAGTATTCTTTACGAGTTCCACTATCGACGGAGAAGATTGAGGCTCCAATTGGTAGCTTGCCCAAGACTTTGAACCGCTTAATTTATGATGTTACTGAGATTTGCCGCTCTTACAACATTGAATTTCTCAATTTTGGTGAGTCACCACCTACATCTTGTGCATCCGTTCACACAAGAAGAACGCTTGTTTTGTGGAGTTATGTGACCGCTTGTGATTTTGTGGTTCTAATGCTGGGTTATTGTGGGACAATCAAATTCTGGAGGAGTGGGGATACGGATTGGACGCAGATGGAGACTGATGAAGATTATCACTTTGATGATGTGGTGTTATTCAAGGAGAAATGTTATGCAATCGATAAGTCTGGTAGGCTTTTCTTGATTGACTCCTCACTGAGACCTGTGGAAGTAGTTCCTTCTTTTGGTAATCACCCTCAGCAGGACAATAATTTGGTGGTAGGATTGGATTCAGAGCTCTACGTGGTAGTCAAGATACCTTTTCCTGACCCTGATTTTTGTTTTTATGATCGGTTCCCTGAGGTGGATGCTTGGATGATCGACATGCCTATTTGGTTAAGTGTTTTCAAGTTGAACAAGGAGACAAATGAGTGGGAACATACCAATAATGTGGGTGATCAAGTGTTCATTTTGGGTGATGATGTCACATTTTGTGTCTTTGCAAGGGATTTCAAAGGATGCAAGGGTAATTGTGTGTATCTAACATATGAGTGCTGCATGGAGGATGATGAAGGTGATGCCTATGGTGAAGATACAGGCATGTATGATCTAACTACATCGAAAATTGTGACATTGGCTGTTAGACAAGATTATGCAGCATTCTTTTGCCCTCCTCCCAGCTGGCTTGTGATGGATGATGGCTCGTCTGGAAAGACTAGGTAAAGTGTATGACATGCTCCTGAATATTGACTTGCGGGACTATTTGTGGCAGTGTTTTAGTCCATCAGGAGTTACTTAAAGATAGTCACAGGCTAATATCTAGTGAACAGTGTGTTAAATTTGTCATCTGACTCCACTATTACTGAAATGAAGATAGAAAGGAAGGCGGTTATGTTATGATCTTTAGACATACGCTTCTTGTTGATTATTATCAGTAGTGCAGTGTGAAATATTGTTTTTATCTTATGGCTAAATTGATCTGCCTTATGAGCTTCTTTTTTCCTTTTAAATCACTAGCCTCATTTGTATGATGCTAGCCATTTGCCATGGGCATGGAGTCTGTGCTACAATGGGGCATGGACACCAATGTCTTTGTATCCGAATTCCAACTTATCATTACTGCTCTGGCCCAGCATTAGGACATTTCACTCGATGCTGATTGTACTATAGATGACATCAGGCTGTTGTCAACATTTTCATTCCATCCTGTTGTCTCACATTTCAAAGTTCTTCAATGTTCCAGGTCATATGACGGCTCACTAGTTGTCCCCCCCCCCCCCTCTCTTCTATGTGGGATTGGTAGTTCCTTCTGCCCATTATGGTGGCTTGTACTACCGAATACCGATGTACTAGTATAACTTACTATGTTGACTTAAAAAAATAAGTAAATAAAGTTATCATTGTTTATTTCAAAGAGAAAAAACTCAGGGGAAACACACCCTGCATATCTTTCCCAGAGTCTACAGCTGCCGTGGACATACTTTTGTCCCCAGAATGATTCGTCCTTGTCCAAACTCACAATCGCTAGAGAAAATATTCAAAATCATTACCAATTCTCTTCTACACATTGGCGCTAATTTTTCAAGGTAGATAAACTCTGCTCTCTTCTCTGCCCAGTTATCCTTCTTTATCTAATTTTAGGGTTGCTTCGCAAATCACACTATAATCTGTTGCTTTCTGTCCGATTGATTATGTATTTAAAATTGTAATTTTGACTGAATGTTAGCCTAATTTTAAATCTCTTATTATATGAGCTTTCATATCTTCTTCAACTGGGAATTTTGAACTTGTCATGGAAACTTTCAGCAGCCAAATTTGTGGATAATTAGTCATCTCAAACCAATGTTTGAGAATCCTGTGGAAGAAAGTGTTGTGGTCTTGACATCACAATCCTACAAATATAACGATGTTTAACAAAACATGAGGATGACAAAAAAATGAGTAAAAACAGAAGGACAGAGATTTTGAATGAGAATGTTAACCTTTTCTGGAAGGATTAGTTTTTGGTTCCTGGCTGCACTGGGCACCTGATGATTAGATATGATACTAGATCCATGAACAACAAAGCATGTATGGACTGACTTAACTGAAAGCTACATGGGGGTGTTCAATATATATTCAGTAAAGTCAACACATCGTAGAACATAAGCAAAGCAAACTTGGAGATGTAGTATCTTTGCATTAAATACCAAGAGTTTATGCCATGAAGTTGTCTTTATAGATCACAACCTAATGTGAGGACACTATTAGTCAACAATTTGAGGAGTTGGGTCATTTAGTAATTGCCTATTCTAAGTACAGCTGGTTATGTAACCACTTTAGTTGGCTACTTAAAGAGGTGCTTAGGAGTTGTAAGATTGAAGGAGACATTTGCTTAATAGTGAGTTTAGCCTTGTGAGAGGATTTTGGAGGGTTAATCCCTATCAGTTTGCTTCAGGGAGCTGTTGGTTTCTGTTTTTACCGTAGCCATAACCATTCTTAGAGAACATGAAGTCAATTTTTGTTCCTTTTAATTTGTTTCTGCCTGTATCACCTGACTTTGGTTCACCAAGGCATATCCACCTTTTAAGCAAATGGTGATCAGTACTGCTAATATTGACTAAGACCGTCTGTTTTGTATAATGATTGTGGTAATGTGGGCCCTTTGCCGTCGTCCTATCATACAGGATCTCTCAAATTAGTCTGGATACTACTCTTTTGCCACATCAAATATGTATTGATGTGTGTGTTTGTGTAAACTGTTTGGTTAATCTATAGCCATAACATTACCAATTGCAAGATTTCACGCTAGTGTAGCCAGGCTACCATAGTGTTTACTTTTTTTTGTTTTTGGTTGAAAATAGGCTTCAAGGCTGTAATATTTCTTAGTCTCAACCTTTTTTTGTTCATTTTACTCCCTTGTATTGTCCAATGTGTTCATTAGTTCTAAATCTTTAGCCTTCGCCACTTTTTTGTGTTGATTATCGGTTTTTGTTGGATAATTGGATCAGCTCCTTTAGTGTCTGTCACTATTTTGATTGCACTTGCCGAACTATGTGGTTGGTTGTGTGTTTGTTGTTCTAATTTTGAGATAATGTGGAACAATCGAATTCTAGGAGATTGGGGATACAGATTGGCTCACATAGAGACGGATCCAGATTACCCCTTAGATGATATGGTATTATTCAAGGGAAATATTGTGTGATTAATAAGCCTGGTATGTTTTTTTTTATCGCCTCCTTATTGACTCCCCAGAGGTGAATGAAAGGATGGTGTACATGCCTATTCTGTTGAGGGTTTTCAAGCTGAACAAGAAGACAAATGATTGGGAACGTACCAATAATGTGGGTGATCGATCAAGTGTTATGTTTGGGTGATGATGCCATATTATGTGTCTTTGCAAGGAAATTTGAAGAATGCTAAGAAATCTTGTGTATATGACAGGTGAGTGCTTCTTGGAGGATAGGAAGGTGGCGTCTACGGTGAAGATACGGGTACGTATGATCTAACTACTTTGGAAATTAAGGCACTGTCTGTTGGACCAGATATGCAACATTATTTGGTCACTTGCCAGCTTGTTTCTGATGGATCATGGCTCGTCTGGAAAGACAGGTAAGTATGTGATTGGCTTCTGAATTATTCACTTACGGGACCAATTGTGGTCTTCAATGTCATGTCCTTCAAGACTTACTTAAAGACAGTTGCAGGCAATAATTTCTAGTGAACAATGTGCTTGAATTTTCTGCCAGCTTCCCACGTACTATAACTGAATTTTTGGATAGATATAAGGTTATTTTATACTTCATATCATGTGAATCTTTCAACAGACTCATCTTCATGTTGCTTATCAGCATTGGGGTTGTGGTTCAGTGCAATGCGTGATATTTGTCTTTATTATATAGTATTGGGCTGAATTGATCAGCCTTGTGAGCTTTTTTCCATGTCTATATGAAAAATAGTCATCTGCATTTAAATCCTGACAATAACTTAAATGTATTTTGCATTATGTTCAGTATGTACACTCGCACAATCAACCCATGACTGCTGGGAGAAGATTAAAATCTAACACAGGTTCTAGCATAATGTAGTTTACATGCACAACTAAGGCAACTGTACACACACAACGTGCTTCTCTCCACCTTCCTTTGATGTCGTCACAACCTATCTTCCCCTTTCTCGCTCTAAAGTGAGACTCTAATTCTTCCCTTTTAAGCTGAACCCTCCTAACCGTTGAGCTTTGGTTATCATCATCATTCATTGTTTTTTAATGCTAGCTAGCTCATGTTTTTCCATGTTAGTATTGACTATGAATTCAGCTATACAATTAGTATCAATCAGTCGTAGATTTGTGTTGTTGAACAATCAAAACTGAACTATTTGACTCAAAATCTGAAGAAGCTAGGAGATCCCCAACTGTACCAAGCTCCGGGCATTCTTCCCATTCACTCATTCCTGTCGTCATAGGTGCGTTTTGTCTTCCTCCTTTCCCCACGATGAATAGTTCATACATATCTGCTACTTCTCTTAAAGCCATGGCTGTTTCTGCCCCATTCTTCACATGCTTCTCCACATAACCCACTTGGCCTGATGTCACGTACCTTTTGAAAAATGTAAAACAATGTTAGCTAGCAATTTGGTTCTAAAGTTCTAGGCTAGGGTATAGAGGAAACATGTATATTATAGGATAGCAATGGTAGTCATCTTCAAAAGTTACCTGTTGTAGAACTCCTCCAAAAAGGCATTATCCGCCTCATCCTCTGTACCTCGACTCGGCATCGCCATCAACACCTCCGAATCCTCTTGAGATGATATGTTGATCCTTTCACTACTACTCTCCCTCCGTAAAAACCTAATCACTGTCATGTTGACTTGAACTTGCATCCCTATTCTCTTACTAAAAGACAACGCTTCTCGATCATCTGACCCACCAAAGAACAACACCGCAACATGCTGCATTGTCTGCAAGCTCGGCGCTTGAGGACGACCTAACATCCCTCTATCTATGAGAATGGCCACTGTGCAAGGAGCATTCCTCAATACCTTCTGGTTAGTAGCCCTAAGTCCTTCTTTCCCACTCTCCATCTTTCCATCTATCCTCTGATGCTTGTGAAACGGTAAAATTATCACTGAAGACCGAACTTCAGTTGCCTCCTCACACACTTCCTCATATATCTTTGCCATAGGAGCAACCGCTTTAAGTAAGTGGATAAAGATCCCCGTCTCCGCAACAAAGGCATCCACGCTATCACTGATTCCAAGGCGTCATTACCCCCGTAAGTCTCGTCATCACTTAACTCGTCTTCCTCCAGTTGGTTATACATCTTGTTCCTTTTTCGACGTACTATTGGTGGGAGCTCCACTAAGTGAAGTAAGTAGGCTGTGACAGGTAAGAGTCTTGACCAGCTCAATGCTCCTATCAGCCTCGTCATGGATGGAACATGGCGAGGTCCATGGACACATGATAGGATTCGTAACTCCTTCTCGGGACTTCGAAACTCTAGTGATATCGGATTGTATCCGAACATGGCTGGACTTCCACGCACTATTAAGGCAGCTGAGATGCCTGATATTAGTGTGTTTAGTATGATTGTAAGTAGCATTATATGGTACAATTCATCCTTCCAACCCTGCAATCAATCAAACTTGTTTATATATATAAACCACACACATTACATACAGTTTATATTGTTCAGATCGATGGACAAGATATATAGATATGTGTGTGTGCATTATAACACATGAAGGAATGGAGGAAAGTTAAAACTTACAGAGCTTTGTTTGACTCTTCCTAAGATCAACACATCATAATGCCCTTTCACATTAAGCAACAAAGCCAGAACTACACCCTTCTTCATTGGAATCTTGAGCTTAAGACAAGCAGCTAAGGTCCCAATCATTTTCGCACCTGTGCTAAGAGTCACAAAAACTACCACTCCAAGGAATTTGTTGAGACTAGCTACCAGGACCTTAAGATCCACTTGAAACCCAGTGTACCCAAGGTAAACCGGAAGCACAAAAGTGTAGATAGCATATGAAAGCTTACTCCTCAACGTCCTCGTCGTCTTCCCAGCTCTCGGAAACGTGACACCAAGCATGAAACTTGTTAGTATACTATTCTCCCCCATGATCTCCATAAGCCCTGCTGAGAAGATGATCACTAAGAAAACCACTATGAATTGAGCGTTCTTCAGGTACTTGTGATTTCGATTCCACCCATTAAGTCTATGGACCAAATACCTCATCAAAACACTAAACATTCCCGCCACAAAACAACCACCTATCCAACCCCCTATTTTATACCCCGGATCACCACTCCTCCTTGCAATTGCCCCCAGGAAGAGACAAGTCACGTCATTCACCACTGAACAGCAGACCGCAAACCGACCAAACTGTGAGCTCCCGATGTTCAGATCCGAAGTGAAACGGACAACAATCGGGGAAGCTGAATTTGCCATAAGTGTCATCATCAAGAGCACAAACGCAGGGTAATGGTCCTTTGCACCCGGTTCATCCGATTTGGCGAAGTACTGGAAGTATTGTTTTGATATGCCCCCGGCAAAGATGAAGCTGAGGAGGATGCCAGTGTATACCACAGTGCTTGTGTTACGAAGGCTTCTCCATGTGAATGAGAGGTCTAGTTCCAATCCTATGAGGAAAACTATGAATATTCTGCTGAAAAATGCCATCACTTCGTAGTAATCTGCTGAGGATTTTTGGAAGAAGTATGATTCGATTATTGGTACTTCTGATAGAACTGAATGACCTATCAATGTTCCTGCCTGGTTTTGTGATTCCCATATGGAAAATCATCATAAGATCAAAGAGAGAGAGTATATTAGTTAATCATTTCTCTTCATCATAATTCAATTTATTCAGCTTGATTAAGGGTCGGTTTGACCACAGCTGCCTGAATAAAATTAAATATGTTTTTTTAGAAGCATCTTTTTGCATGATAATAATGTGCAAATTTAGCAAGCGGAAAAAAAGCATCAAAATTGCGTTGTGAAAGGAAAACTGTTGAAACTCATATTATATCAAGTTATATTTTGCACCCTTGAAACCAATATACCAAAGAAAAGAAAGAAAAAAAAAACTGGTTTAATCTGAGATATAATGTATATACATAATTACTTACCATAAGTTGTGCAATAGGCGTCGGCTGGCCAGAAGGTTTGAGAAGAAGTTGTATGAAATGTGATACAGAAAGAATCAAAGCAGCCTGCAATCCCATTGACAGTAATGGATTGAATAACTCCTCATCCTGACACAGGATCCCCTGTGCCATCGAACCCATATTTCTTCTTTCTCTTTTTTATTTTATTTTATTTTGTTACCCGCCTCTTTTTTCTTTTTCTGCCTTCCTATCCCACAGCCTTGAAAGAAATACTATCCACAATGAAGACAATTTTAAACAAACTTATTATTCTTTTATTTTGTGTATTGAAAGGGATGATGAGAAAAGGATAAAGGAAGAAGAGAAGAAGGGAAAGAAGGAAATAAAAAAAAGGTTCTGTGTAGGATGTTGGTGAAATGAAAAATAAAGAATTTCCCTTCCCTCTTCCTTCCTATGATTGAGATGGTTTCGGATAGTGTTTATCCTTTGTGGATTGTTGTGATGATGTTTCCACCTTTGTTCCCTCAATGTTTTTGTAGAGAGGGGTAAAAGATTGGAAAGGATCATACAAGTTTTCATTTTCTATATGTATGTCTTTCTTTATTTTTGGGGAGGTTTTCTCTTCTGTTGGGAGCTTTTCTTCTCAACCGTCCCTTTTTTCTCAAAATAAAAATCTTTGTTTACGGATATGAATCCAAGAATAATTATTGGTTTTATCACTAATCAATTGTTTATCGATTAACCTGATACAAATGAGATTTAGGGAGCGTTCGACATGTATTTTTTGGACAGCATAAATGTACAACATATGTGTTTTGGACTCTTTTATTTGTTTTGTTGTTTGGTTAAGAGAGCATAAATATCAGCATAAATGACAGCATAAATGCCTGCATCAAATGCTACTTTTTCGTTTTCGTGTTTTCTCTCCCGTTTCTTTACTCACTTCATAATGCAATTACTGTGACTATTGAATTAAAACAAAAGAAACTTTATACAAATTACTTTATTTGTTACAAATTACACAATACTTCAAATAATTTATAAAAAATAGTACTACTTCTTTAACCAATTAAAAAAAACCACATTTATAATACAAATCTACAATATATTATTTGTAATACCACATAGATTAATAAAATTAAAAAACCAATAAATATACACTTGTTGATATATAAATTAAAATAGTATATAGAATTATGAATGCATATAAATTTATTAACATACAAAGTTACAAAAATATATATCATTAAAAGTTACAATTTCACTAAATAAATTCACATAACATTATCTGAAAATTTGAAACGCTTGTTCTCTTTTAGTAAGAATTATAAAATTTAGATAGTAAAAATATATTATTTAGAAGTTACAAATTTTGCTTAAATAATAAAAATAAAAATTTTATTGGTTATATAAATATTTTTATTTTCTTTGGTTTCTCAAGTTTTTTTTAATGTAAATTAAATACTCATAGTAATATATTGTTTGTGAATTTTTCTATTTATTTTTACTAACAAAATAAAGTTGCGTAGTGTAATATAATAAATTGTAATTGTAATATGAAAACGGTAAACGCACTACATATAACTAACTTAACCAAACATGCTGCATATATGCTGCACTGCCAAACAACAGTTTTCAAAACAGCTGCATTTATGCCAGGACATTCCTGCCAGTAAATATGCTGTATTTATGCCAGCGTATTCCTATTGTCAAATATGTTGCATTTATGCTGCCAAAACAACCATGCCGAACAGAGGCTTAGCTGAATACATTTTCTGCTGACACATTTAGCATTATGAGCGAAGCTGTATAAAATTAACAATTTTAGCAGTGTCTATGAAGGTTTGTGTGGCCCACTTCGTCTACATTGTAATTGCAGTATGAATCCTCATAGTAAAGGCTTGTGCTAGTGCAATCTCTGTATGGACAATCGACAGCAATATAACTAGGTGAAAATGGATGATAGGTCAAGTTAGATTCCGCTGATGATTTTTACATTTTGACTCAATTCATCACCTGTTAGCACCTCGTTTCATCACCTATTTACAATTGATTTTGGAATATAAGAAAGATTACAACCAAATGTCTAACATTTTGGAATCATACTTATACCTTAAAATTATTATAAATTTATAATCTGACTGTCGATATTTTAAAAGTTATCAAATATACAACAAAATTTATCATTTATATATCACCTTATTTACCCAAGTTATTTATGGGTGATGAGTTAATCAGGTGGCAGGTGATAGTTAATGGGGATATTATAGGTTCAAGGGAAACGGGTAGATCCGAGAAGGGCGCGGATGCCCCCGATTCAAACTCAAATGTGTCTTGTTAATTTGGTCATGTTATTGTGAATGTGATTACGTGAGTTCATTTTATTAATTTTGTGTTATTTACACTAAACTTTGATTGCAAGATGTTCCATAGCAACTTATGGGGGTGATTTATTGAGTCCTGAGTTAGGAATTTTTTGTGCAACAATAACTTTTAACATCTTCTCCGGTGACTTACATCTCTAATTACACTCAGAAGTCACGACAATGAGTCCTACATAATAATCACCAATCTTCAATCATCGGTCATTTATGAGCAGCTTGGGATGTGTTCGATCATGTTATATATTATCGGTTATACGAGTTGCTTTGGAGCGTATCCACTTCACTAGGGTTTGTTTTAGCAGCAACTCAAGACAAAAAATTATGAGCCGTCAACGCCCTTGAGGGAAATGAGGGAGGGGAGTGCTCTCTTCTTTCTCCTGCCTTGACTCTTTGTAACCTACACATCCCATGCTTCATAGTTTGTCCTGTCTTGCCTCTAGTTTTAGATTTAAGTTGCCCCTGGAATAATCGTTCTGTTTCTATGGCATCCTTTTCAGATGACATTATCTTAGTGCCCCTACCCATCGTTTCTTGGTCCTTTTATGCTATAATAAACTTGAGATATAAGCCAAGATATAAGGCTGTCATGAAAATCTTAGTTATTAGTCAGCTTTTTACTTTGTTCCTACTATCTAGTTGGATGTCCTCTTTGTTAGTAATGGTGTTCCCGGATGTACCCAGATTGGGCTTCCCTGGTGGTGGGTGTCAACATACTCTCTGAGCTTTAAACCACAAGCAGGTTCTTTCTCTTGGGCAAAAGAATGATAAGCTCTTGAAGTAGATAAACTTGAAACTAAATGGGGTTGACAATGAGAAAGGGGGACCACTGGACGACCACATCGTTATATTATCCTTAGACCACCACCACGACGAACAATTTGGCAGTGATGATATCATAATGGAAGAAGAGGAAATGAAAGAACAAAAAATAGCTGCAGCGGCGGCGGTGGAACCAGAAGTAGAAGAGGAAACCGAGACAGAGCTGATGCGTCTTTCACGGAGGAGGATGTGGTGAACCAGTTCTTTGATATACTGGACCGTGAGTTTGAGAAAGGGAATAATTTCTATTAAGTCTGAAGAAGCACAGCTTGTAAAGCGTGGTGAAGCGCTTTACAAACAACTACAAGTTCTTCTCGACTTAATGCGGATCTTCTTCACTTCCATAGGGTCAGGGTCAGGCCGGATACTGGGGATAAAGAACAGTGGTCTCTCTTTTCGGGGATCATTCAGTATGTCCCCCGCGCCCCCTAGGGATCTCACTATCATTCCCTTCACGAGATGAACCCGCATGCACCGGAAAATAAGGCGTATAACTCATTTCAAACCCTTTGCCCAACGTTCATCCTATCTCGGCTTTCTTCGTGTGCGGTGGCAATTCCTCCCTGGTGCAACAACTTCTAGGCAAACCTTAATGCGTAGAGCGATGGCTTTGGCTGACTTCAAGAGACATGTGGCAATCAAAGTCTATGCATGCATGAAAAGAGTGATCATTAAAATGAGTTAGGTCCCCCAAGAATTTATGGGTATGCACTGCTCTAATTGGTTATGGTATTTGACTTGGTTCTATGGGATAGGTCATAACGAGGCGTGGACCCCCATGAAGCCAAGGAATTGGAGTGCCCTAAATGATTGTGGTATTCGGGTTGGTCATGCGGTACTGATCAAAACGAGACCTGGACGACTTGGCCTTGCATAATCCTATTTTGGTGTAGCATCTTCGCATTGAATCTAAATCTTACTAATGACCAATGTGTAGTTCTCTATGTATCAATCCTTAGGATTAATATTATACGAGCAATGATTAACCAAGCCTTACCCGTTGTAATCAGCCTTGTGGCTGTTTGTTATGGAATATAATCCATGTCTCAACTTCGAAAAAAAAACAATTTCAAGAAATTAAAAAAATGATCAGATTAGGTCGATTCAAAAACCTTTTATTTCTGCAATTTTTTTAGTACAATCCTAACTACAACCTATAGGGTTGAAGGTGTCGAACTTGCGACCTATTGTCACATTTGAAGAATAGCTCATCAACTCAGCTATCTCGCTTTTGACATTTCCACATATTTAAAGCTGGTGTGGGTGCTATGTAAGAAGGTAGGCATTTTTTCTTCCTTTTTTTTCAAAACTTTAAAATGTTGTAGTTTGTTAAATACAAATCCATATAACATATATTTTATACTCACTAGTACAAAAATGGTATATGTTTCAACGCCTCTATTTCGGTGGTTGTTTTACAACCGCAGCAATAGACCGCCCCAAAAATGGACAACAATAGACCGCTTTTTGTTTTGTCATATTCTAGCTCTTTATGAGATGAGATCCAACACGAATAAGTTTCATAAAGTTTAAAGTTTTACATTTGTATGTACATATGTTATAAAATGTGTATGACTATTTGTTAGAATTAATGCTAAATCCATTGGGTTGCTCTTGTGTAGTTAATTGGTTATGCCTTCCAATTAATGTCTCATTCACTAAGAGTTTCAAGCAAGTTTAAGATGCATTAATGGGGCACTTATGCAGTAAAAATTAATGGTGTCTAAAGCATTTGGTTTTCTAACGTTCTAAGGATGAGTTAGTTAAAATCCTTGAAAGAAGAAGTTAAAACTTCTGGCTTTCTAGATACTCGAGTGTTAGTTGTTCCTAGATGTTAATGGATGGTGTTAATGAGGCTATAACCGTTGTAAATTGTACACCATTATGTGACAGTTGTTACTGGGTTAATGTTGGATAGGTGAAGGGTTAAGATCTATCGCTATAAATAGATCTAGTAACCCGTAAATTTAGGATCATCCCAACTTGTAGGGATCACATCCAAGAGAGTCAAGGGTGGCTCTATGGATACTCAAAGGGACTCGGGTAAAAACACCAAGGGAAACACGAGAAATACGGGGTGATGGGTTGGTTGGGTATTCCTCATATAAACTTGTAATCTTCATCCTAATGAGAGTTTCTCTATATCCTCCTATGGACGTAGATCATGTTTGAACCGAGCCACGTATATCCTTGTGTCACTAATTTTATCAGTACATTATCAGTGGTTTTTCTTCTTCGGTAACCATTTCAATCTCAGTACGATCCTGGGGAAATGGGCCTGAAATCCTAACACTATTATTTAAAGTTTCATATATGTTTCAGCGATGCTAGCTTCTTCGATGGTGTTAGCCAACCTATGGTTGTATGAGGGGTAGGTTGGTGGTGAATAATCGAACCACACTAGCATTCTTTGATGGTGTTAGCTTCTTTGATGGTGCTAACCGCCTAGGGTTGTATGAGGGTAGAGTTTTCTTTTTCTTGGGTGGGTTGTATGGGGTAGGGTTTTTTTTCTTGGGTGGGTTGTATGGGAGTAGGGTTTTCATTTTCGTGGGTTGTGATTAAGCAGAAAACATTAGCTTCTTCGACGGTGTTAGTTTCTTCAACGGTGTTAAGGGCTGACCACTACCTCAAATTGAATAAGGATCATTTTATTATTAAAGAATATTCATTTTGTTAAGGAATAATATTCACTTTTAAAATAAGTAATACATACTCATTTAATAAACATAAAAATTTAAGTTAACAAAAATGTATTCATCATACATCTAATTTTGAAGAGCACAAATTATGATGAATAACAGTATTTTTATTGCTTTTTGTGTTATAACCCGGTTTTCGTATTTCCTTAAGTCGGATTTAATTCCTCTGATGTTATGTTGTTTTGTTATGTGCTGATATTATTTAGGATGTCTTGGTCATTTGAGAGGAAGAGAGGGTTAAATAAGTCTTTTCCTATTTTTTATTTTGGTAAGGAATTATTTTGGAACGGAGTTTCTATCTTCTTTTCTCCCGTTCAGTTCTCACTTCTCCCCTGACAATTTGCGTGAGTTCTTCTTCTCCTCTCCAAGTTCTCCTTCAATTTCAAGCATTTCGTTGTTGCCAATTGCTGCTGCTGCTCTTCTGTGTTCCCTCATCTGCTGTGTTAGGTTCCATCTTCGTCGATTTCAGGTTTGGTTTGC